>JABXWE010044732.1:0-11698 GCA_014611495.1 Limonius californicus | reverse complement strand
GCTTCAATTAGTTATATGCACCTACCCTACCGTGTATAATTTGTTTTCTCATATTATCAAATTATTTAATTATACTTATTGTGACTAGATTCACTTAATAAACTTAGCTTTCAGTACAAATTCATATTACATTAATTATGTGCACCTACCTAATTGAGCTCTATATTTTAAAGATCACCATGGTAAGTCTGCCCCACTTAAAATGATTTGTTTTCATATATTACCAAATTATTTGATAAATTGTAACTAGATTCACTTGATAATCCTAGCTTTAAATACAACTTTAGCTTCAATTAATTATATGCACTACTTAGTTCACTTTTATATTTTAATAGCCACCGTGCCAAGCCTGTCCTATCTCATGCAGTTTGTTTTCTCATATTACTAAATTATTTAATTAAATTTGTTTAGATTTACTTAATAATTTTAGCTTTAAATACAAATTCAGCTTGAATTAATTATATGCACCTGTCTAATTAAGTTTCATATGTTGATGACGATCCTGTTAGGGCGATCCCACCTTATATAATCAAATAAGTTAATTATTGTTGCAAACTAGTTTCGTTTACTAATCACACATCAATTTTCCATACAACGTCAATTCAATATATGAACCTACCTATGCAAATATTTGGCATTTTTTTTTAATGATATCATGTTAGGTCTACATTACCTTATTTAATTATTGCCTTTCTATGTTACCAAATTACTTAATTGTTGTTGTGACTAGGTGAGTTCAATAATTGTATGTACAAACTACAAGTTTGTCGCAATTAAATATATGCATAATATCTTCTATTTTTTATTATCTACGATAGGAAGTGTTTTTAATATCAACAATAAATAATCAAAAATCTATATGCAAATTACGAGATCGTGCTTGTACCTACATGGTTGCAAATGAGTTGGCGGAACTTCTAATTTCTAACAATCCAAGTGTTTAAAGTAGTTATTGCGTAGTAAACTATCTTTGTATTCAAGAAAATGCAGTCTTTCAAGGTCGTATTTAATTCCATGCTGGTATTGTTGCAGGAATAGTGTTTGAATACTGATATTGGTTTACAATAAAATACCTACCACATCTACACCTGAGTTCCTTCTCGTAATAATTCACGATTGCTATCTCAAAAAAGGCGAAGGCATCATGTGAAAATTTTGTAATTAGTGAGATTCATTGTTTCCTCAAACGGCTAATAATACAAGAATAAACTTTTCCAATGGTATTGTTAACATTTAATCAATTCGTTTCTGTTTCGATTAGTCTTTGTCTTGATTGCAATTTGTTAATGCTGCTACATGCAAGTGTGTTTGACCCCTCAAATTTGTGAAAGTTACAAGTATGCAATATATTTTGTCATAAACACCTTTCACCAGGTATCGACAGCTACGATTCACTTCTTTTCTGGGTATTTCTTTGTAATTCAGTGAAAGAAAATTGATAATGGTGAGCAAAATTGTTTTTACATTTTTGCATAAAGCATGAGATTTTTTATTATTTTTATTAGTTTTTAGTCTATTTTCGGTTAAAATGAGATCATTAGAGGAAAACGCTTTTTTATTTTACGGCAATACAAATTAAAATGAAGCGTTTGCTTATAAGGAGTTCGTTTAATTGTCGAATTTTGTGTTACTAGGTCAATCCAGCTGCGAACTGTCTTGATCAAGAGAGTGATCTTGAATTACGCGAGGCCTCCTTGTAAATGCAATCTAAACATTGGAAGCGTTACAAAAAGAGGAACCATTCGAAGAGCAATATTTGTCAATACATAATCATCCGTAACACAAGAGAATTTTTGAGGAGGGAGATCCAAACACAGTAGACCGGAACTAACGGTTCTTGTCGCTCTTGGTTGCTTAGATGAATAGCATGATATGCTCAGTTTCAGTTTATATAATTCTAGTCGATTTTTGCGGCGCAACAGCTTTCTGATTTAAATCTCTTCAGAAAACAAATTAAAATATGGGGTTTGTAGGTACCTGGAACAGTTGGAATACGATAGAATCGAAGAATTATTTCTTACTTTAATAACAGCGGCTTTTCATCAATCTACCAATCATCCAACAATACAACAAAGCTTAATTCGTGGTTTCTAAAGCGCAGTAAATTTGGATTCATTTAAAAGCACAATCGAATACCAAATGTTACACCATAATCGATGTAATTTGGTGTAGGCCAAAAGATGTTATTATAGTAAAAATGAATATGCAATTTTATAAAATTTCTCAACCGAATTAACATTTCTCAGAATAGCGAAATAGGTAGGGTTGCCAGTACATTTTGACCCGAACACTTCGGGTTTGACGGCCATTCTTTGGGCTTCGGGTTTTCAAAAAAAATTCTTCGGGTCAATTAAAATTGATGAAAATTCAATTTAGAATGAAATATATATATAGCCACATACTATTCCTTGATGCGGCGATACAGCGACCAGAAGAGTTAATTTCAATATGGATTGCGAAAATCTATATTATTTAAAAGTTTTTGAAAAGAAGTTCTTGGTAGCAAGTCTGCAAAGTATTAAGAATATTATTTTTGAAAATTTCTTAAGATAATTAACTTTTCTCGGAATACCGAAATAGGTAAGGTTGCAACACATTTTGACCTGAAGACTTTGAGTTTGGTGATCATTCTAGGGGACTCGGGTTTTCAAAAAATATCTTCGGGGCAATTAAGATTTAAAAATTTTTTGTGTATGAATATAACAATTTAGAATGAAATACTAGAGTGTGCCAATAAAATTGTATAGTTTAAATTTTAGTTTGAGTATATATGTATATATATTTCTTGATGCGGCGATACAGCGACCTGAAGAGTTCATTTCGATATGGATTGCGAAAATGTGTACTCCATTTAACAGCTTTAGAGTAGAAGTTCTTGGTAGCAAGTGTGCAAAGTACTAAGAATATTTTTTTGTAAAATTTCTCAAGAGAATTAACATTTATCGGAATACCGAAATAGGTAGGGTTGCCAACACATTTTGACCTGAACACTTCGGGTTTGATGGTTATTCCTCGGGCTTTCTAAAAATTTCTTCGGGTCAATTAAGATTTAAGAAAATTTTATGAACGAATATAAACAATTTAGAATGAAATACTAGAGTGTGTCAATAAAATTGTATATACAGCGACCGGAAGAATTCATTTCGACATGGATTGCGGAAATGTTTACTTCATTTAAAAGCTTTAGAACAGAAGTTTTTGGTAGAAAGTATGTAAAGTACCAAGAATATTATTTTGGAAAATTTCTCAAGAAAATTAACGTTTCTTGGAATACCGCAATAGGTAGGGTTGCCAACACATTTTAACCTGAACGCTTCGGGTTTGGCGGTCATTCTAAAAATTTCTTCGGGTCAACTAAGATTTAAGAAAATTTTATGTACGAATGTAAACAATTTAGAATGAAATACTGGAGTGTGTCAATAAAATTGCTTAGTTTAAATTTTCGTTTAAGTCTATATGTATATACATATTTCTTGATGCGACGATACAGCGACCGGAAGAGTTCATTTCGAAATGGATTGTGAAAATTTTTACTCCATTTAAAAGCTTTAGAACAGAAGTTCTTGGTCGCAAGGGTACAAAGTATTAAGAATATTATTTTAGAAAACCTAAATAATGTAATAATTTTCTTGTACCAAAATTCAGTTTCCTTAGTAGTCCACTTATTGTTATATGATGATTGTTAAAAACTGTATATTATATATCAAATAGGTCTTTGTTATTAATTTCATCCCTCCGCCTTCCTACCAACCGTTCAAAATTATTTTTCTTCTGGTTGGTATCGGGACAATGTTGGAAACCCTAGAAATACGCAAATATATATTCTTAAGAACTGCGAAGAAACATTGAAAGTTGCACGAAGGAAAATATTTTGCTGTCTTAATTTTATTTTTAAATATCTAATTCCAATTCACACTGAACATGGTAGTTATATTAGTCAGCTGTGCATTAACAAGTACTCAAACTGTAGTTATAACATTTTTAGAATTCACTAGAGGGTATCAAGATTTAAAGCCTTTTTGTTATCCTAAAACGACCAAGGCAAAAGGCTAGTTATATTTATGTTATCGTTTTATTTCGACAGGTTGCAATAATTAAATTGTTTAATTACATTTGCTGGAAAAATTGCACAGCATTGAACAATGTACATACAAGGGGCTATAAGGCGTTGCACCCGGACTTTCTCTAGGATCAAAAAAGGTTATAATTTATTTAAAACTTTTATCTAAATTTCGGTATTTAGTAATTTTATTCGTAAGTCGTATACCAACAGAAGTAAAATATTGTGAAGAAACGCTGTTTTATTTCTTATTGAAGTTCTGTATATACCACAAAAAAGTAATTTAGAAAAATTTAAATGTGCTCCTTTTGGGGTTAACGGTTGCCTTTTTTCCCTGGTTGAATGGGATAAAATGATTATAGCTGGTTGGTAATGCGATGCACTGTCAAACGATCTATTAGCACCTTAACAATGCTTATTCGTTCCACTACTGACTACGTGATATAAAATCATTAATTATCGCTGTGTTATATGCGCTAGTGGCTAAAAATTATTTATCAAGCCAAGACTTTATTAATTGTGCTTCTATAGATTAATGTTCATTTTTTTCCTTTTAGGTGCAGCTTTTTTATTCTAACACCATGCTTGTAATACACTCTTTACTTTTTTATGTTCTTGGCACACTTTATGAATACGTACAAAATATAATAATAAGGTTTGGTTTACATCAAATGTCGAATTTTAGTGCCAAAATATCTTTTCGAATGGCCAGCTTGAGTTTGGTAAACTTTTATATGAAAAAAAATTAGTCATTTCGAGAGGCGGAGCCACATACGGGTAAGTTAGCGTACGCACCCTTCTAATTATTAATTAAAACTAAATCATAATTTCCATACTAAATTCAGCAATTTTGGATTTTTTTCACAATTAATAGTTTATTCGAATGTAGGGGAGGAATAATAATTCTGAATATTATAATAAAACGATTTTTATTAGAAGGTTATGTATTATAAATAATTGAAACGTATTGACTACACAATGGCGATAGCGATCATAATTCAAGAATTAGCGTCTTGATGCTACATACCATAATTATTCTACAATGCGCGTTAGTGCTGCAGCAAGAGATCGATCGAAAACCAAACAATGGCAACCAAAAACTTACATTTTACATAATTAACATAAAGTATAATAATCAATTTTAAATAACAAAAACAGTCTCATGTAACATTAACATAATGATGCAATAAATGGGTAATATAGTACAATGAATGCGGACTGGCCTGGTGCATCATTCATTTGGCGCTTTATCACGGTAAGTACACTCATAAGCCGGTTAACTCATGTTTACTTGACTGTGCGCCAGGACCAGGATGTCCTTCTTTTCCTTGGGGAACCGCAGCTCGCGTCCCGCAAGGCGCGCCGATTCCAGCTCCCGTTCCGCCTGGTTCAGTTCCCGGCGTAAAGCTCCCTCACATTCCTGTTCTCGTGCTATCCAATCTAGGGCCATTTGTGACCTCATGTCGTCGTCGAGGGCACGATTCGAGTAATGTGCCACCACTTCCTGACGGCTGCACTGGCGTTCCCGCATGGCCTTCAAACGTCCGTTCCAGTGCAGAAGTTGGAAAACTGTCATGAGTTCTTGAAATTCTAACATCGTTCGACCTTTGTTCGATTCCAGCATGAATCTAAACGCGCCGATGCCGGTGTTGGGGTTGTCAGCCTCTTCAGGATCCCCTTTGAAGGACGAGCGGGCTTCGGCCACTGCCTTCTCGATGAAGTCATCGGAAATGCGACGGGACGGGTGCTCGTTGAAGACGGAATTCATTAACGCTATTTTGGCCGCACTACGTCGCGCTTCGGCTTTTGTAGGGCAATTCTTTAGAACAAAATAAATACTTATTAGAACGGTACGTAGACAAATATGCGTTCCGTTTCTCACTTCTTCCATAACAAACTGTGAAAGAGTGCAGACCAAGAAAGCAAACAAATTAACAGGTTCGGTAAGCGTCGTTGACATGGAAATGGGCTAGACGCGGGAGCGATGTTTGAGTTAGGATGTTTACTTTTTGTTAAAACGTTACCTGAAAGCTTCCAAAGCAAGAGCCTCCGGGAAGGGTCACATAGCAGACGTACGGCTGGGCGTTTGAGGGCACCGATTCGTAGATGACGAGGGCGCCGTTTCGCAAATCAGCACCTCGAGCCTGCTTCATCTGCCAGAATTCCTGCAGCGCCTCCACCACGTTCACTGCAACAAGAAGCTAGAGTCTCAGAGCGCATCGTTTCGAATGGTTTACCTGCTCTCATCGCCAATATACTTAACCGATATCAACCGCGAATCGAGATGCAAATAGTGCAGATTGCTAACGCGAATGTTTAGTCGCGACTACCGTGGACATATTTGTAAGGATGACCGCCGAAACAAAGCATTGTCTGTTGCTGATTATAAGTGGCAGTGAATTCAGCGGCAACCTTTGCGTCTGCTCGAAGCCAGTTTTTAAACTTTTAATGGTCCAAGTTACAGTTCAAACTAAATTTATGCTGCATACACAACTTTTTGCTGTCTGGCTATGTCATGTGAGATGCCTCAGCGGTCTGCGCCCCGCTCGCATCGCCCACTGTTACACATCGCGAACATGCAAGATACACTATGGATGTCACTCCCACCCGCAGCCGCGGCGAGCTATTTTAATTGAATTTACACGGTGCATATTGACAAGTGCACCACTGTCATGCCAGATTGTGAGAGGACGTTTCCGCAATTGGTCGTATTCAGTGCCCGCGGGTTTGCAGTCTGCACGCTCGTTGAAGTCTCCGGGGAATATGTGGCACGTTATCACATTTCGTATGCAATTTTACCATCGGACGGCTGTCACGTTTATCCGCGGCGGTTCTTATGGATGCACTTACCACGATAGCCGATGTCATCGTACAGCTGCAGCATCGTGGACGTGGGGCAGCTCCACTGCGGGTCCGGGTACACCATCATATCAGAGGCTGGCGCTTGGCCGCCGGGTTCAAGGATGCGCCGCGTAATGAGATCGCGGCTCGCACATGCACTCCTCATCAATGAGCACTGCACTTCTGCTCGCGTTGCATGTTGTTGCTATGGCAGTGGCAACAGCACCGGCTTCTCCCCGGCTCGCTCCACTGCCTGTGCCGCACCAGCGATTCGCAACGATCGCCTCCACTCGCTTCCTCTTTACACACTGCTCGGCTACAACTCGGCTGGACGAAGATGGAGCACCGGCGAGACAAGAAGCTGACCGGATTGGCAGCTGAAACGGAGAGGTCAGAACGCCGCTCCTTTGTGCCAGAACGAGACCTCCGAGCCAATATAAGATGCCTGACAAAATTCTCACGAGAAGGAGGACGGCACTTCTGGTATTTCAATTGCACTACCCGGGTTTCGCCTAAATGGGTTCCCTTCCGATTTATGCCTAATCGATAGCTAACTCTTCACGCCGCTGCCTGCTTAGATAACCAGAATTTTCGCAGGTCTTTCCATACGCGACGATATTTGCACACTTCCGACAATATCGGCCCGCTCACTGGTGGCTGCGCGGTGCGGTGCAATGGTAGCGGACGCCCGTCACTTCTGCCTGCTGTGCGTCATCGAAAATCAATTTCTGCCACTATATCTTTACTATATGTATAATTAAACATTCGCATATAATACTTGGTTTATTTAACAACATACAAAACGATTATTATTTATCTATAATACAATATAAAATGAGCATTTATTCGTGTAAATTCATTATGTAATGTAAAATAACGAACATTTCTCCATCACTTTAGCGATCTACGTACTAATTATCACTATAAATTTGTCAGGTGCTAAGGCATCTTCATCATACTGCTTCGGTAGCCATGGCCGGATTGTTATGTACTTCCTTGATGCTGGTTGCCTTTTGGGGCTCTTTGTCGTTACGTATCACTTTGGTATGAACAAACTTACGCATGTAGTAAATTCCGAAGGTGAAAAGATGAAGAACGATTATAAATATTGTTATTATGGCGCAAATCGCTATTGTCATCCCCGGCTTGCTCCAGTCCAAAATGGGGTAAATATACGTAGTGCCTTCCCTGCAATCGGTAGCAGTTAAATACGGCATAAATTATTTTAAAGCACTACTTACTTGCTTGTTCCGCCAGCTGCGTAATAAATAATACTGAAAATAACGTAGGCCATTCCATATAACACTGGCCAGTAGAAGTGCATAATTTGCACGGGATGTGCTACTATGCACAGATCTATTAACATTATGATGGAATTCATTATGTGTACAATTATGTTCATTCCATCCATAGGCATCCGCGTTGCTGAAATTAATTAAATCAGACCAAAAGGTAACGAAAAAAAAAAAGCGTAAGCGACGAAAAGTCAATGGGGTGGTTGTTTATCTTTGCGTTTACCGGAAAGAAACTCACATTTCCGGAATGGTATTTGCTGCATTTTAACAATTTTCTATCGTAATGTTAAATGCATTCCATAAATGTCATCTAATGTTTGAATTGTTCCCCCCACGCTGCAGGTACCAGTCCGGAGCGTCAAGTTATGAAGACAATGAGATTGTAAGCGGTTTGTGGGAAAGTTCAGCGGGGAAATTAGCTCGCATTAAAAGGCAGCAGAAACGAACGTGTAACATACAAACCATCATATATTAATATCCAGTATATGGTCGTGATGCCGAAAGCAATATCTGTAGCAATAATATTGGTTATCCAGTATATTTTATACAGTTTAAGAGCCTTATTATCCTCTGCAGCGGTCGATTCTGAAAACATGTTAACATGCAAGTGTATAAGAGATGGGACATGTGGAGACGAGCAGTCGCTCCTACCGGTATCGCGATTGCGTGCCGTCAGAAAACAGCTGGAGAGCATCGCAGCACCGAGCACCGTCTGCACAGTGCACGTGGTGAAACCCCAACTGGTGAGGTATATCAGCCACTTTGCGCGATCGCCTTGTGGACTGTCCAAGCGCGGCAGGTCGATGATGGACAGGATCATCGAAATCACGAAGAATATCCCGATCATCCATCTGTACACCAGGTAGAACAAATTGGGGCCTGGGTTTCTTTGCCACTGAAAGAACGAATTATTAAAAATGATAATCCGCGAGTTACGTTCATAGGGGTAGCATTGTACTGTTTCAGTCTACTATGAAACAAAGCGCATATTAAAGAGTTTGATTTACAACGTACTATAAAACGTTTGATTGCTTGCGCTTGTGATATAAGCCTATAATAAGTTACATGCGAGATATATATATATATATATATAGGTATATATATATATATATGTGCATATATATGTACATATAAATAACAATACTCACTTGCGAAGAAACGAAAATTACAGGGTTCTCATGTTTCACGTAAAAGCACTTAGACGCAAACTTCTTTTTCCATAGTTCCAGCATTTTTCTGCAAAGAAAACATTCTTTCAACATTGAAAACTATAATTTTGTCCTTGAGTTGTTTCAAAAATACAGTTGAAAGGTAAAAGTGGTTGGGTAGCCATCTGGCACAAGTGGATTACAAGAAGATTAGCACGTAAGAGGCTAAGAAAACAAATGGGAAGAGGTTTTTATCTTTATGACTTTGATAGTGGTTCATGTTTAATTGAGCGTTAAAGTGCTACATTCATATTCCATAGTTTCAGGTCTAAATCTTATAATGTACAGTGCCATTTAAAACAGAATGGTCAGATATACTAACTTTAGAAATAAAATTGCGTCCGTAGTGAACAAAATTTCTAATTCGAATATTTTTCAACTCGTGCGTTTAGAATGTAAGGTGAATCGTAAAGTTGTTAGTAAAAGGAGGATACTAAGTTCTAAAATAAGAAAAAGTTCCCATAACCGTATGCCCTAATCGTTTTAGCTTCTAAGATACAAGGGGTAGAAGTTAGCATGAGCGAACGAATTATTGCCATTAATTTTAAAATAACTTATGATTAGCTGCTTAAATTCGAAATGTAGTCACTAACTCTAATCATAAAATTAAGTCCGTAGGGAACAACATAGCTAATTCTAACTACTATTTTTCAGCTCCTGGTATTTAGAATGTAACGCAAATCCTAAAGTTATTAGTAAAATAAGAAAAAGTTACCATAACCGTATTCCCTAAGCGATTTCCTTTCTAAGATAGAAGTCGTAGAAGTTAGCATGAGCGAAAGAATTATTGCCATTAATTTTAAAATAGCTTATGATCAGCTGCTTAGATTCGAAATGTAGTAACTAACTCTAATCATAAAATTAAGTCCGTAGCGAACAAAATAGTAAATTCTAACTATCATTTTTCAACTACTGGTTTTCAGGATGTAACGTAAACCCTAAAGTTATTAGTAAAATAAGAATAGTTTCCATAACCTTATGCCCTAAACGATTTAGTGTCTAAGATACAAGTCGTAGAAGTCGTAGCATGAGCGAACGAATCATTGCCATTAATTTTAGAATAGCTTATGATCAGCTGCTTAGATTCGAAATGTAGTCACTAACTCTAATCATAAAATTAAGTCCGTAGCGAACAAAATAGCTAATTCTAACTATCATTTTTCAACTCCTGGTTTTCAGGATGTAATGTAAATCCTAAAGTTATTAGTAAAATAAGAATAGTTTCCATAACCTTATGCCCTAAACGATTTAGTGTCTAAGATACAAGTCGTAGAAGTCGTAGCATGAGCGAACGAATCATTGCCATTAATTTTAGAATAGCTTATGATCAGCTGCTTAGATTCGAAATGTAGTCACTAACTCTAATCATAAAATTAAGTCCGTAGCGAACAAAATAGCTAATTCTAACTATCATTTTTCAACTCCTGGTTTTCAGGATGTAATGTAAATCCTAAAGTTATTAGTAAAATAAGAATAGTTTCCATAACCTTATGCCCTAAACGATTTAGTGTCTAAGATACAAGTCGTAGAAGTCGTAGCATGAGCGAACGAATCATTGCCATTAATTTTAGAATAGCTTATGATCAGCTGCTTAGATTCGAAATGTAGTCACTAACTCTAATCATAAAATTAAGTCCGTAGCGAACAAAATAGCTAATTCTAACTATCATTTTTCAACTCCTGGTTTTCAGGATGTAATGTAAATCCTAAAGTTATTAGTAAAATAAGAATAGTTTCCATAAACTTATGGCCCTAAAGCGATTTAGTGTCTAAGATACCAAAGTCGTAGAAGTCGTAGCATGAGCAGAACGGAATCCATTGCGATTAATTTTAGAATAGCTTATCCGATCAGCGCTTAGATTCGAAATTAGTCACTAACTTCGAATCATAAAATCCTCCAAGGCTCTCTATACTCCTTCGACTATGCGCAGCTACCCGATACACTCGGTACGTAATCACCGCGACGCATACACAAAATCAACTATGCTGCACGTATCATTACTAATCGACTAACCTCAACTGATCTTCTCTTCTATTCGATCATCCTTCCACCTTCATCACACAGCTCGTTATCTGTGTTCGGCTTTGTTGAGAAGATCAAGTTATATGAATATTAAGTCGTCTATTAGTCTTGTTCGCTACGGACTTAATTTTATGATTCGAGTTAGTGACTACATTTCGAATCTAAGCAGCTGATCATAAGCTATTTTAAAATTAATGGCAATGATTCGTTCGCTCATGCTACGACTTCTACGACTTGTATCTTAGACACTAAATCGTTTAGGGCATAAGGT
>JABXWE010044731.1:0-10292 GCA_014611495.1 Limonius californicus | reverse complement strand
AGTCGGCAGTGTCCCGTTAGGATACCGATAAATTTTCTCAGGTTAGATCTGGATAACTGTAGGCAGTACTTGGCAATCCGTTTAGACGGTGAGGCAAGAGCTGCTCTCGCTTGCCGGCAGCCTCGTAGAGTGACCCATCTGCGAGTATGACTGCGTAGGGTTTCGTCTTGTGTGATGGTATTGAGGGTGGATGTGGAGGGTGTCAACATAGGTTCCGGGCCCCATGGGACCTGATCGGAGCCTTGACGCGCCAACTCATCCGCCTTCTCATTTCCATAATTCCCGTCATGCCCTTTGACCCAAACGAGTTCAACGACATTATTATTTGAAATCTCTGTCAGTGCTTGGTGACATTGGTCTACCAGCCCCGAAGTAATTTTACAACTCCTAAGTGCTAGCAGAGTCGCCTTGCTGTCAGTGGATATTCGTATATGTTTCCCGCTAATCCCGCGATCAGCGACTGCAATAGCTCCGTGCATTACTCCTACCACTTCCGCCTGGAAGACAGTAGTGAAAGCACCCAGAGGTATACTTGTGTGGAGATCAAGGTCCTCAGAAAAGATTCCTGAGCCAGATCCTTGCTTTGTCTTTGATCCGTCTGTATAGATAGATACTTCCGGTCTGGGTGCTTCTGGCGCATCCATCAGTATACGGAAAGGGCTCCCAAAAACAAATTTGGGGGGTATGTGGTCAGCCCTCGCACCCAGGAGTGGTGTCTTATCGACAGCCTCTCCCAGGATGCGGGTATGTCCGCACTCACCGCCTTTCGTGTTCCACAGTCCCAGAGATCGTAGCCTAAGGGCTGCTCTTAGCGCTGACTCCCTCACGAACAAGTCGAGGGGAGGGAGGCAGAGAGCAGCCTCCAAGGCCGCTGTGGGTGTGGATCGCATTGCGCTTGTTACACCGAGGCAGGCAATCCTTTGCACGTGTCCGATGAGTGTAGCTTCTGTTGTTTGTCTGGTTCTGGGCCACCAGACTAGTGCTCCGTAGCATAGCATTGGCCTGATAACGGCCGTATACAGCCATAGGGTGATTTTGGGGGATAAACCCCATGATCTGCCCAATGCCCGTCGGCATTGCCAAAAGGCCATGCAGGCTTTATTGGTTTTAGCCTGAAGGTGTTTTCCCCAGTTCAGCTTTTTGTCAAATATGATTCCCAGGTATTTGACTTCATCTGATAGACTGAGGGGGCTACCAAATAGAAGAGGCGCCTTTAGGACTCCCATCTTCCTCTTTCTCGTGAACAGTACTAGCTCCGTCTTCGTGGGGTTCACTGAGAGGGAGTTTTCTGTGCACCAGTTTTCAACTACTCTGAGGGCCGTCTGCATAAGATTGCAGAGCACTCCCTCGAATTTTCCCGTTAATAGGATGACTAAGTCATCCGCATACCCTATTGTGTAGAAGCCACGGTCATTCAGGCAGCGCAGAAGGCTGTCTACTACTATGTTCCATAGTAGTGGTGATAAAACACCACCCTGTGGACAGCCTTTCCTAACCACGCCTCTGGTTGTGACGTTCCCCACTTTTATTTGGACAGCTCGACATTCCAGCACATGGCTCACCCATTCGCTAAGAGCGGGTGGAACCTCGTGCCTCTGAAGAGCAGCTTGTATGCTGTTAAAGGTAGTTTTGTCAAAAGCTCCTTCAATGTCGATGAAAACACCCAGGGTGGACATCCGACTGTCCAACGATCTCTCGATCCGTCTAGCTACAGCGTGTAGTGCGGAGTCGGTAGATCTGCCTGGGATGTACGCATGTTGATTTTCGTGCAGTGGGTGCTCTACCAGTGCCGAATCTTTGATTGCCCTATCACAAAGTCTTTCCAGTGCCTTCAGTAGGAAGGATGTAAGGCTGATAGGTCGATATGATTTGGGTAAGGTGTAGTCGTTACGCCCTGGTTTGGGTATAAATACGACCTTAACTTCTCTCCAGCTTTTTGGCACGTATCTAAGAGTGATGCATGCTCGAAAAATGTTCACCAGGTGGTGGAGTATGATATCCAGCCCCCATTGTATGAGTGCTGGAAATACTCCGTCTAATCCTGGTGATTTGAATGGTAGAAATGATTTGACTGCCCAGGTTACTCTGGCCTCATCCACTATCTGAGCTGCCAGTTCCCTAACCTCCTCTGTTGGAGTTGGGCTGGTATGCTCAGGCCACATAGGGTGTGGAGAAGCTTCGCAGCCTGGGAAGTGAGTTTTTAATAACACCTCTGTGGCCTCGGTGAGGTTGGTTGTCAATGAACCATCTTCACGCTTTAGGCAGCCGAGTTGTTGGAATGGATCCTTTGATATAATTTTCTTTAGCCGAGCTGCTGTTGTTGTGGATTCGATTCCACTACAAAATTTTCTCCATGAAGTTCTTTGTCTTTTGCGTATTTCTCTCTGGTACAGCCTCTGGTGAGCCTTATAGGCTTCCCAGTCGTCTGCACTTCGAGAGTTTTTTGCTCTATTGAATAGCTTGCCTAGCACTGATTTCATCCGGTTGAGTTCTGAGCACCACCACGGCGTTGCTCGACTACCACCAGTTGTTTTCAGTGGACATGCTTGTTCGTAGGATGAGATGAGGGATGTTTCTAGGAAAATAATTATTCTTTCATTAGTCAATGCTTTTTATGCTAGGGAAAATAATTGATAAACCATGCACGTATACAACAATTTTTGAAAGAAGTCAAATTTTAATCCCATTTTGTGCGTTGGAATTCACTCTCGGTTATATATCTAATGAAATCTTAATTCTTTTAGTGTTTCTGAAAAATTAACGTAATTTGAATTTGACAGAAAGTAAAATATACAGAGGTGAAAGTTGGTGATTGTGGTGACTACACTTTTCGAATAGGTAGTTAATCAATGAAGTATCATAACATTGATTAATGAAGTCTCATATTGAACTTGCTATGACCTGTTACATCATTTTATCAGAAGTATCCAAGGTATTGACATTTTTATATACAGCCACTTTTGGAACAGCTGCGCAGCATCCTGCGACGTGGTAAAGTTATCCATATACCAAGTTTAGGTGGATGCTATATTGTTCCACGTAAAATATGTGGTTTTTCTATAAACAATTCTTTTCTTACGTTTATTGAATTATTATTCTTATTTAATTACTATTTGGGATAAAGTTTAATAAACAGGCAACCTGCTTAATGGATGTTTCATGGGTTGCCTAAGGTGCGTCTTTAATTTACACTGTACCAATTTAGTAAAAACATATTTTTATCTAGCCGTGGCCCACTCCAAACTGTAAACATTTTCGAACACCCGTTGTATTCAACACAATCTCATCAATGTAACTGTTATGTCATGGACGACACGTGCATGCAGCAGAATTTCGGATTTCCTCAGATTATGAAGAAACCATTATCCAAGCATGTAGGAGAAAATTACTTATAAATTATAATCAACGTAATTATCATTCAATATCTTCTAATCACTGTAATAGACGCTTTGCCGTTATGTGTTATTGTAAATTGCTCTTCTTTCATTCAACATTATGTTTTTTGATATTACTGGCTGTTACCAATTTGAATAAAAATTAGACTGTGCGTCAAATTTCCACGAGGGTATATACTCAATGTCAACGTAAAATTTAATTTGTAGCATCTCTAAATATTCCCATGAAGATGTAGAATGCCTGCGAAAGCCTATATCTAGGTTAACAAATCAAGCTAAACGGGACTTATCTTGGTCGTGACATTAACGTCTTATTCTTAACTCTTGAAATATTATGATTGAAGTTGCTACAACAACAATTCTGTTTGAATTAGTGTTATTAAACGGCAAGGTACTTAACTATACCTACTTTCCTATTCATCTACTTTTATGAAACAGGGTCTCGTTCTACATAGGACATTCTTCTTCATAAGAGTAAATAGGAAAAAGTTGCTGGTGTAGATTTGAACTATTTGAATAATTTTTCAAATTTGTATGTAACTTGCCTCAATTTTGCAGAGGAAGAAAATAAAATAATGACCCTCATGGTATCAGGAACCAATACGTTATTGATTTATCAAAACACAACCGTCAAGTGGTCTGCACAGCTTTCTTTTCTACCGATAGCAATAAGGAGAGCATTTTTCAAAAATATAAAGGGAGCGATAGTTCTACTATCAGAAGAAGGAAAACTGGATTGTTCTTATTTAGGAACCGAGCCTCAAATGTTTGCCGCTCCACCACTTGCATATCAAGAACTCGATTTTGAAAAAGCCGAAACAGAGTTGGCTTCCTTGAATAGGATAATCAGAAGTTATTATTCTGGAGGTAATTATCAATAGCATTCTGGGTTATAATAAGATATATTTAATTATTCTCTTGGAGGCATAAATTTTGTTTCTTGTAATTTCAGATGCAAAATTAGCCAACACTGCGGCTGAACGCGAACTTCAAGTAGCAATAACAGTAAATCCTCATCTTGAACCCTGTAGCTTCGCCACCAATTCTAACGCGGAGACAGAAACACCTTTGCAAATGTGTTTGGTCTCGGTGGATTTAACCCCACAAGCAGTCTTGGAGGAAATTCAGGCATCAATCTGCGTTCGAAAACCATTCAAGTGTTCTCATGGAGTGGATTTTTACAACAATTTAACTCAGAAAGTTACATTTGAATCGTTTGTGTATCCTGACGGAAATTTAGAAATCTCTAGCTTGGATTTTGAGGTGGTTGTTTCGTACATATCAAATTTGGGAGTGCCGCGGGTGTTAAGAAGATGTGCCGTTTTGCCACTCAAGCTGATCATGGGTACATGCCCGCCTTCAAAGGAAAGCGAACATAAAATCACGCTTAATATCAATCAAAACGTTATACCTTTAACGACCATTTTTCCAGGTAGTAATATAGTTCAATAATGATAATGTTGATAAGGTTAGGTCATGGAAAGTGAACCATATGGCAAGTTTGCAACACATATACAGGGTTGGCAAAAGTACGGAACATTGAAATCTTTACTACAGTAACCGTGATTTCGACAAAATTTTCTTCATGAGCGTTTCGATAACTGACGGTTACAATGAAGGTAATGGCGGTTTAACCGGAAATGATGTAAACTTTTTTATTTTAAATAGAATACCCTATTGAGGGGGGCCAATGAAAACGAAACAGACCCGATTTTTTATATTATTCGTCATTTTTTAAAAAATCGCTCGGACCCATCAATTTTTGTTTTGAAGGGGAAAGTTTTTGTGCAGCCTTGTCACTTCAACCTTCTAGGGGTGGTGAGCTAGGTACATGCCTAAAATTTTAAATGGGAAAGGGGTTTGAGTGATATATCATTGTAAAGGGCATTAAATTCCCGTTTTGACGCTTTCTAGTTTTTCAAATTAGGATCAGTAGTTTTAAAGAAAATGCCTCTTAAAGATAGTAATCCGCCAAAAACCAGTAATTCATGATTTTTCACTTTTACCATACCATAATTTACATCAGTAATATTTTATTGATTAAGAAATTTACCTTAACTTTCACTTTATTAAATGTTCGAAATGGTGAATTTCAGGATCTATACAGTAGTACAGGTTTTGTTGAAAACGGTTTAGGACGTTCGGAAGCATTTCTGGCGTAATTTGCCGGCATTCGTTGTTGATCCGTTGACGCAAATCATTTAGGGATTCTGGCTGAGACTATAAATTTTACTTTTTATGTGGCCCCACAGAAAGAAGTCGTAAGGACTTAATTGTGGCGACCGCGCAGGCCACTTCACTGCTCCTCTTCGGCCAATCCATCTATGAAGAAAATTTTGGTCCAGATACTGACGAACAGCAAGGGCATAGTGTGGAGGTGCTCTGTCTTGTTGAAACATCAACTCATTCACATTGTAACTGTCATTTTGTGCTACAGTGTGCCCCATAATTGCCTTAAAAGCTTCAGGTAAACTTTTTCTATAACCGATATAGACCTCAAAATTGCAAACAGTTTCCTCATAAGAGCCAGTTAAAGAATCTGAAACTTTGCAACACTGTTGAAGCTACATAGAAAAAATTAAAATCAGCAGGCCAACAGTTGAAATGTTTAAAGTAAAAATTAGGATACAGTGCTTTGTAAAAAAAATAGCTTATTTCACAGAACATGTTCACAGTTTCTGCGACCAACTTCACGGCATTTGATAACCCTTGTAACGATGGCCTGTTGGATACGCTGGAGCATTGCTTCATTAACGGTTGCTGCTGTTTCACGAATACGAAGTACTAGCTCTTCTTCATTTTCAATTGGCGTCACATACACCATGTTGTTCAAATGGCCCCACAAGAAGAAATCCAGTGGTGTTAAATCTGGGCGTCTTGGAGGCTAGACCACTGTACTTCCGCGGCCGATCTATTTGCTTGGATAAAATTCCCTAAGCCAGTTTCTCGTTCTAGCCGCATAATGGGATCTCGCCCCGTCTAACTGCATCCGCATATCGCGGCGAACCAATAAATGGATATCTTCTAACAATGTTGGAAGTTCGCCGTTTAGAAAATTCACGTAATTGTTAGAATTCAATCGCTGAGGTAGTACAAAAGGACCTACCAATTTGTTATCTACGATTCCTGTCCATACATTGATCGAAAACCTAAATTGATAATTCCCTTTATGCATGGCGTGGGGATTTTCATGGGCCCAACGATGTTGATTGTGGAAGTTAAAAATGCCATTTCGTGTAAAAGTGGCTTCATCTGCCAATAAAATATTATTTACAAATCTTGGGTTTCTTCTATGTTGTTGTAACAACCAGTTGCAGAAGGTAATGCGTTTTTCATAATCTTGCTCTAATAAATGTTGCACCCTGACTTTATGACAGGGATAAAGGCCATTATCCTTATGATCTTGTGAACAGTGGTTTTGATGCACCAACAACTCTAGAAACAGCACGCACACTAATACTTGACTCTTCAGTTACCAGATCAAGAACCTCTTCTTCTAAGTTATTGCCCCTAACAGTTTTTGGTAGACCTCTATCCCAATTTTGAACAGGAAGGATATTTTCAGTTTCTCGAAATCTGTGACTTGCAGCTCGAATTACTACGTGGTTTGGATGTCTTCTATTAGGAAAACTCTGAGCGTAAACCCTAGCAGCCTCATTGTAGTTTCACTCACATTCCGCAAGAATCCAAATCATATCCACGTACTCGTTTATAGCAAGCGCCATAATGATGGTCAAGACACAAGTGAACTCAATAACACGAATTAAAGGCGAATTTAAAGCAGAATTCGTACTGTCAATTTAAAATTGATTTACTTGACACACTGACACACGTGTCAAAACGCAAACAACAGATTTACGAAATTTTTATCACACTACTCGTGCACCTGCATTGTTGTCAAATTGTATCTACTTTGACCAAAAGTCTGATTTTTAACAGTACTTCCAAACGAAGAACTAAATCGCTAATTCAATGTTAATTAGCGGTTTTGAATTAGTTTAGGTTTCCTCATTAAGCAAATACATTTCTTATAAACATGTGGTTAAAATTCTGCACTAAAGGTATGAACTTTAACACCATCGTACAAAAAAACTAAGCTGCGGAGCAAATTTTTGCTTGCAGTTTTTTCTTAAGAATTCTTAAAGGAAAAAGTTTAGCTGAAGCTTTTAAGGCAATTTAGGGACACCTTGGATAATTTCAGTTATTGCTGGATCAACATGATCTGGTATTAAATCCAAATACATTTCTCCTGTTAGATTTCCTAGTAGAAAAAAGACCAACAACGCGATTGCTATACATTCCAGCCCATACGTTTAATTATTGAAGATTTTAAGTGTGGACTTCATGGAATATTTATGGATTTTCATCAACCCAATAGCAATATTTATGGCGGTTAACAATCCCGTTCACAAAAACGAACACTCATCCGAAAAACAAATGTTAAAATGCAAATTTGGGTTAGTAATTATCCGTTCACTCATACCCTCGCAAAAATCCAAACGTCTATCAAAGTCATTTTCAGAACGTCCGAAACAGTTTTCAACAAAACCTGTACAACATTTCGAACATTTAATAAAGTGAAAGGTAAGGTAAATTTCTTAATCAATAAAGCATTACTGATATAAATTATGGTACAAGTGAAAAATCATGAATTATTGTTTTTTGGCGGGTTACTATCTTTAAAAAAATTTTCTCGAAAACTGCTTATCCGAATTTGAAAAGCTAGGAAGCATTAAAACGACAATTTAATGCCCTTTAAAATGACGTATCATACGATCCCCTTTCCCATTTAAAATTTCAAGGCTGAAGCTTAACACTCCTAGGAAGGTGGTTAATGCCTTTATTTTTAATAATTATACAGATATTCAAGAAAACGAAAGTTGTAAAGTTGTCAAATTTCGTTTGTTTGCAATCAATTAATTATCCGGATGAATTAATAAAACTGTTGACTTTAACATCAGAAATGGTTTAATTGACAGAACGCGAACGAATTCAAATTTTAATGATGATTTGTCTGGGGAGCCTCTTGCAACTCAGCAAGAAGTTTGTATTTTATTTAACAATCTGCATCAAGATCGAGATCCAATAATACACACAGTGGTTAGCAAAACCTTGAGAAGGTATAGTTTGAATGGATATGTTCGAAATTTACCAAAAATTGGATGACTAAAGATTACAACTATTGAACATATAGCCCACGATATTGCGATTACGTTGGAAGAAATACCACAAACTTCCACATCAGCGTTGTTTGTGTTTATCATCAGTGTAAGTTGCCGTTCGGTAGGAAGAACACCGAAGCAGGCAAAATTTTATCCCTATAAAACTGATTATGATCGTAAAGCAGAATTCTGTAGAATAGTGCTAGAGATCTGTAATAATGATTGCAATTAAGCATAAAATGTGTGGCTGTCAGATGAGGCCACCCTTCGATTAACCTCTACGGTCAATCATCATAATTGTCGATAATCGTTGAGAAATAATCCTCGTTGGATTCACGAAGCGCATTACCAGCATCTACAAAAATTAAAACTTTGGACCAGCACTTGTAGGAACAGCATTATTGGCCCATTTTTTATTGAGGGTGCATTAACAGGTCAAAAGTATTTATATGTTAGAAAATCAAATGGTTCCTGCTCTTGAAGAAGAAGGGGAATTATTTAATAATATTTGGTTTCACCAGGACGGAACACCTTCCTAATATGCTCTAAATGTTTGAGGTTTTTTAAACCAAAGGTTTTTAAAATGTGTGGATTGTTGAATGGCCCACTCGTTCTCTGGGCCTTAATTTATTGGATTTATTTTTTTGGGAACATTTAAAATCTAGAGTTGTTGGCGAAATAAGAATTCTTGCAGATCATCTTGATAATGTAACTGAAGGATTTGTACATAGATTTCGTTATTGCCAAGAAGTAAACGGTGGTCATCTTCTCAAGTGATGCTATTGGTGAGGAATTATGATATGTTGTATGTATTTTATTTGTTTTTTTTTTGTTTTACAAGGAATTATTGCTAGGTGTTTTCTTGAATATCTCTAGAATTATTAAAAATACAGGCATCAAACCTTATATCATCGAACTTGCAAAAAAGAGTTCTATCGATATACCAAAAGTATTCAATTTCAAATATAAAAGTGTTGTCGTTTGATTCTCGAAACGTAAGGTTTTGTTTGAGTGCATCTGGCGTCAAGCGACAAGATAAAGTGCGACCCTCGGGTCAAGAGCCTGTATTGAACTAAGTGATTACCAATTGTAAACTGCACCAACAAGTTTACATCTTTACATCTTTAATTAAAAGGTCAGTATGGCCTACTATTATTCACCCGCCACAACAATAAATCCAAATCAACAATTTTGCCCTATGCAAGTAGATCAAAATTATCAATCGCCATATGCCCCACCGAGATATCAGTATTCTCAGCAGCAGCCTGTCAACAATAATCCATATACACAATTTACTATAAATGATATCATGCAACCTTCAAACAATTCAATTTCAAATTCATCTTGTCAAAACGGTATAATCTACCAGCAATCGCAACCATCACTGCCTCCAGCTCAAGACTCTGAATGGCAATTAGTAGATAATAGAAAACGCAACCGTAAAGAAACCAGCGATAAACCGCTCCCCCAGGCCAAACAAACAAAAACCACAAACTATTGGCTAAATCCTACCAATCGCTATGCTCCGTTAGATAGCGCAAATGCAGATAAAGACGATGAAACTCAAAATTCAGCTTCAGTGAAGGCGGATCCAAAACCCCCGCCAATTTTTGTATCGGGAGTCAAAATAATCGAACCATTAATTATACTGTTAGAATCAATTGCGAAAAACGATTACGAAATAAAAGTGCTGCATAATGATGAGGTCAAAATCCAGCCGAAAACTTCAGACAAA
>JABXWE010044730.1:0-14720 GCA_014611495.1 Limonius californicus | reverse complement strand
TGAATATAACTTAAATTAATCTGAAAATGATTGTCACCTGAAATCTAAATGTAGTTAGTTTAAATATATTAAGTTATTTATTCAGAACAGCAAGCAGTTGGTGTTATATTTGCCAATTGTTTTTATTTGTAGGTAATTATAAACAAATGGTTTGTTTTTAAATACCACATGAGAAATTATTTTCATTTAACTAAAATGTGTTTCTCATATTTTTAAATAATATTAATAATAATAAGAATAATAAAGTCACAAATATGACATAGTTTTAAAACTTTAGAAAGTAAAACGGTTTACCATGCTATAATAAATTATTTATAACTTTTAGGGCGTGTGTGAAATAATTGTAAATTAAGCATAATTGAATAGCAGTTTAATTAAGAGCTACTTTGTAATATTATGGGAATTAATGGCTTTTTTGTTCGCCTTAATTACAAGATATTTCAAATTCTTACAGTTCTTAGTCAAAAGTTCAGCGTGATGTATTCAAAATTCAATTAAAACTTTGGATTTATATTTACAGCTCCCATCTCGGCTATTAACTGCCGAGCTGTAAAAATTATAAAGAAATATTCCACGAAAGTAAACTTGAAAAATTTGATAATATTTCAAAAACTCAATTATTTATTATCATGTTATTCGCTCGAATTCACTATATTATTGTTAAGGGAATAGGAAAGTCTTGGCCTGCTATTGTTACAGTATCATAATAATGTCTTTGGCAACGAACCCGAGCTATTAGTTTGGTAAAATACTGTCAGGGAAATTTCAAGGGAATTAACAGAGTCTTTTGGGTTGAATCATTAAATTATTTACTAATTTTCTGTATTATTTAATTAATTAGTTTTACTTTATTATAACTGAAATATTTATATTTAGAGATTATTTCTATTTTATCAGGGAAATAATATATTCTATTGTAAATCGGTAAATAGGAACCACTTTCCTAGTATCACTTCTGACAATTATTAGAAAATGTTGAGATTTCTCAATGAAGTTCTTTTACATTGCCACTATGGGTGAGAATTTTCCCTGTAGCTTCTTTGTTGTTTGCAATATTTTACATCATCTTGTACATATTCTATAATGTAATAACGACGAATGCACAATATTTTGAGATATAAACAACTTTATTTTTCTTGGTAAATAATAATTATAAAGCATTTTATATAGAAATTGTAGCTGCTATTAGATGTCTGGGTGGCCTATTCTGTGTGGTCGTTTAGATCTGCTCTTATTATGCAGCCTATATACAACAATGAAATAAACTGATTAAATTTGTTATTAACCTGCAATTCTCATGCGTATGTGGGATTATCGTTAAAAACATGGCGTTTTATAATTTTTTCAGGCCTACTTCTTCACTTTCGAGTTTAAAAAGTGTATTTACATATTTTATTCCCTGGTGCTGGAGTTAATTTGAAATGTTCCCTTGAATGTTTAATATCGTTCAGACTAAGTAAGTGGAAACTTAAATAATGCAAAAGGCAGCTTGTGGTTTGAGTAATAGCAATGCCGAGATGTAGCTCTTTAATTGAAAACTCCGAGCTTTATCATTGAAGTACGCAAAGTACCATTTACTCAGCAATCTTTTGTATTATATGTCATAGTGTATTGGGAAAAACAATAATGCGAGGTTCTTAGAGATGCCACATGGTATGTTAACATAATGAACAATATGCATGGATTCATAAATATTTGGAATTAATTAAAAACTTTCTTGAAATGTTTAAATAACCGTCATTAATTCTAGTACTGAGAAATCAGTTCTGTTTATTCGCAAAATCTTAAATCAAACTGTTTGTTGGTAATACAATGTTATTCGAAAAATACATTTGGAAGCTGCCACAAATCAACGGATAAGCAAATGATAAACACATTTGCATTCGTAAAGCAATGGGGTTTATTGAAATTAGTTTATTTAAAATAACATTTGTTGAACATGTCCGCCATTTTATTCTCCAACAAGCAAAAGCCCATGTTGTGAACGGCATTTTCTAGTTGAATATCTTCAATTTGTTGTGAAATTGAACACTTAGGTTCGTCGATAGTCATGAGTATTTAGAAAAACTCATTCATTTAGATAGCTCCAAAGCCAAAAATGTGCCGGATTGAGATCAGGAGAACGCGCTGGCCAGGTGTTAGCAAAGAGCCTGCTTATTATGCGGTTGCCTAAAGTTGTAAATTAAAAGTTTCTTTACTGCATTATAAATATGGTTAGGTGCAGAGGCGATCGGGAGTTAGGGAAGCTTCCCGGTGGGCCGGAAGGGTTTTGAGCCGCTCCGCATAAAATTTTACTATTAATATTTAAAACAAAACTTTTATTTCAACTTCACTGCCAAAAATATCGTTTCTTATTTGTTTATGATTTAAAGGCTGAATACAAAAAATTCATAATTCAGTAGGGTGGCTTGAAGAAATCACCAACAGAAGCTTGTGATCTAAGAACAACGGAACAAACTGACATAGACGAATACAAATTTAACGAAATTAATGCAATACTTAAACAATTCCATTAGCATACAAATATTTGCTTACATTATCAATATCTCAAACAGCCTGCAAACGAACTTTTTTTTAGATTTACATCCGAATGTTACTATTAATAGGTTAGCCGAAGGTAGTGATTTAATGAATTATCTGTTAATCCCGTAATTATAATTTGTGTTATACAGAGTGTCCTATATTGAATAGGCTACCATGGATATCTTTCTTATTATTAGATATAAAGATTTGTTTAAATGGACAAAGTTCTGCAGTTTCGAGTACTGATTCAGATTTCGCTGAATTTTTTTTAAATTAGCAATAGTTTACAATCGTTGTTGTGAGCTATTCTTCAACGGACAACGAAGAACAACTTGGATTTCGCAAAAATAGGTCAACTACGGCAACGACAATCTTCATCGTCAGGCAACTTAAAGAAAAAGCCTTAGAATTTAATAATCCTGCTTTTATAAGTTTCATCGATTTTACTAAAACGTTCGACAGGATTCAGTTGAAAGACGTCATGAACATACTAAAAGAACACAAAAAACCATGCAAAATAAGATGAGTAATAGATGAAATCAACACTAACAACACAACAAGAATCAGAATAGCCCAAGAAATGACTAAAGAAATACCAATTCCTAGAGGAATAAGGCAAGGAGACAGTTTAAATCCTTTTTAACCTTGTAATGGACAAAATAATAGAAGATGTGAAATTCTTACAACGAGGCTACAAAATGAAAGATAAAATGATTAGTATGGTTTGTTGCAGACGATGCCACAATAATAGCTGAATCTGAAGAGGACCTCCAAAGACAGCTATACAGATTATTAATTAGAAACAAGGACCGACACAGTAAAAACAAAACGCCAGATGAGAAGAACAGAAAGAAAATATTAAGAACTATATGAGGGAAAAAAGAGATAGAATAAGAAACCTAGAAATAAGAGAAAGGTGTGATACGGAAGATGTTATATGATGGGGAAGACAGAGGCGAAGATACTGGTACGATCACATAAAATGAATGGACCAAAACAGACTACCCCATGTAGCAATGGAAGGAAAACCAACAAGATCACTTCCACCGGGAAGGCCATATAAAAGATGGAGAGATAGCTGGCAGTCTATCTCCCAAGAAAATTAAGTCGATAATAAACATATTTGAAGATCTTCAACAAGGAAGAAGAAGAAGAAGAAGTTTACAAATTATACTAACACATCTTTAAATCGCTATTTTCTTGATCTCCATAACTATAAAATTGAAACTCATAATAGTTTTAATAATATTTTATTCAGACATACATGTGATACACCGGTGAAAAGAGAAAAAAAGTTATTTAGCATATAAAAATCCAACATGGGCGGGCCTCCATTTAATATAAGAAAGTTGCCACCGATATCTCGGAAACCGCCATATTAAATTTTTTTTTGACGTCACTCATAAGTATGTATAATCAAACCAGGTAACTTTTACATGAAAACTTTTTTCGCATCTTTAATAATTACGGAGATATCTGCCTTTAAATAAATACCGATTAAGAGTTTTCTTTTGTATAATTTCTAAACTATTCGGAATTTTTGTCATTGGAATCTGAATCAGCACTCGAAACTGCAAAACTTTGCCTATTTAAATAAATCTCTATATTTAATAAGAAGAAAAATGCTCATGGTAGTTCGTCAATTTGGAACCGTTTGTATATTAATTATAATTATAAAAATATGTGGCTTACTATTATAAACATTTTTTTATTTTTTGTACTCGTATCGTTTTGTGATTGTGAAATAGTACATTATTGTTTCCCTCCTTTGTTCGTTTTGCAGTCATGAAAACTACAGGTTTTTTAAGTCACACAAATGGGGTCAATAATGTCCTGGTAAATATTTAGGTCCCAGTTTGTCGCTGGTTAGGTGCACCATCCTGCATGAAGATTATAATATAAATATCATGATTGCATACAGTTGGTAATACAAAATTCTGCAGCATATAAAAATAACGTTGTCTAGTAACTGTTGGTGGATTCTCTTCAAAAACGGTATGGTCTTATAATAAACCGGGATGTGAATCCACACCACAAGGTAACCTTCGAATCATATAGTTCTTGCTGAATAACCGCATGATTTTCAGGCCAAATCCTACATTTGTGAGTATTAACACCACCATTCAATTGAAAATGTGCTTCGCCGATCCATAAAACGTTATCCAACCACTGCGGATTCATTTGAATTTCTGCTAAGCCTTGAAGAGCGAAATCATATCAATAGGTTCATCCGATTTTTTAATTTCAAATAAATCTTGCGTTTTAGACGGATAGATTTTTAGGAGTCTACTAAAAATTTGCCAAATCGCGGTGTAACTCTCACTGGAGACGTTTGGTAACTTGATTGGCACTACATATTCCGTAGGTGTTGTTTTCGGCTATTTCTTCAGTTTGACGTAACACTTCAGCAACTTTAACATCATTAGCTACTTTAGGCCTTTCCGACTTTTTTCATCAGTCCCCAACGGTTTGCGTATTATAAATATCAGATTATCGTTTCTATCTCAACAATAATATATCTTGTTCTTTTTTTCCTGCTTTTAATGATTATTTTTGTAATATCATTTTATCATCATTATTTTAGGAATTGCATCACAAATTAGATCATATAATGAAAATGAATTATCTAATATGTGAATCATAAATCACATATGGGAAATCTATTGGCTACAATGTAAATTATAATTGATACAGTTTAAAATAATACATAAAAAACGAGTTTAGTGTTACAGTGAAAATTTTAGATAGTTTCAGACAAATTCAGAATAAATAAATCTTGAAATTTTTTAAATTATCTATGTGAAATTCTGTATATCATCCACGCAATAACCGTCAAGCGACTATCAATTGAGAATAGTAATTTAATGTAAAATAAAAAAAATATTAGCCTTCTAAACTAAGTATAATCAAATTTAAAAGATACTCATTTTACGCATGTTCTACAAAAATATGATGTATTACATTTAAATGATACAGTAAAAAATTTGAGCAATTTATAATCGTTACCCTA
Organism: Limonius californicus; assembly: GCA_014611495.1. Classification (NCBI taxonomy): domain Eukaryota; kingdom Metazoa; phylum Arthropoda; class Insecta; order Coleoptera; family Elateridae; genus Limonius; species Limonius californicus. Next base: position 9,187 of record JABXWE010044730.1, on the reverse strand, counting down.
AAATATTTAACATATACTGAAAACTATCGGCACGTGAAACGTTGTTTATGGTTGTACGGGATATTATTATTATTATTATTGATATTATTTCTTTATAAAAAATACAATTTTGAACCTAAATATTAAAAACTGTCTGGCTCTGAAATCAATAATTGCTTCCTTTAAAACTCCCCTAAAAACAATATACACATATTGTGAATTCTATGTAACTAGTGTAAAATATTAAAAACTCAAAAAAAACGAGCAAAAATATAAAAACAATTATTAGCGTATGCCACATTATCAAAATTCTGTGATATTGTTTAATCTGCTTTAGAAACTAGTTATAATTGAAACTGTAATTATCAGTATGACGATAAACATAGGACACAAACAACATAAGAAATTAATTACAAATATGTCTGGTTTATTTATTTCTGTAACTACAGATTCTACCCATCTTATGTGACTGATTTCTATGGAATCTTGCTATATCAACAAGAATGTAATACTCCCTCAAAGGATAATAAGTCACGTATTCCGGTAGTATCAAGAATGGATATTGACTCTGTACGTGCAGAATTAGACGAAATGTACAGCTTCAATCTTAGGGATCTTTACACCAAGAACCTTCCTAAAAGAAATTACAGCATACTGCTTTTACTTATCTGCCTTTGAGTTTATGAAACATGTGTAATATCTAATCGTAAGTATAATATTAATTCATTATTTGGTATTACACGTGCAATTCAAGATATGGAATTTAGAGAGTTCCACTAAAACTTGCACTACTTTAAACATTATTTCAACGCTTGACGTATGAGTTCAAGGATCATAACAATGTTCTAAATTAAATTTATGCGTCTTTGTAAAGCAATTTCAAGCGGTTAACGGCAATGGTAACGGGTTACAGGTCAGGACGGTAGGCTGCTACGTTAGAGGACTGAGTTTCTATTCCCAACACCGCAAATAGAAGTGTTAGTGGTCCCTTTTACTTGCAAAGTGCTGGCGATATTTTGTGTTATTTTGTGAACTACTATAATATAATATTCACTTTCACAACTACAGTAAAAATTAAAATTATTTCATACTATAATTTAGTGCAGCATATTCTCAATGGGGGGAAGGTACGTTTTTATACAGAATGTAGGAATTCCGACGTCAAGTACGCGAATTTTCTCGGAAGAAGGTATTCGGACGCATCCCTGTCTTGTGCCAGCTCATTAGCCGATTATAATAGTATATTTTCTCTAGAGTAGAAGTGTCTGCACTTCCCGTGGTTTCGAACCCACGTTAAATCGTAATCTATATCTGTAGCATTTTAAACGAGCAACTCAAGCATACATATATCGCTATATCATTTAGAGGTAAATCAGTTTCAACTAGATTTTTTTCCGAGACATCAAAAACCGTCAATCCTCGTACATACAAATTCCGTATATACGAGGGCTGTTCTCTTGCTGCTGAGCTTAGTAAAGTAATACACAATATATTGACAAAACAAATTTATTTATAATCTTTCAAAGTATTCCCCTCCACAGTCGATGCATTTTTGCATCCGTGAAAACCAATCTTCAAAACATTTTCCCCACTCTTCACGCGTTAGGTTACTTATTTCATTTTTTAATACGTCAACCGCTTCTTCGGCCGATGTAAAACGTAAACCCCGTAACTTACTCTTTACACGCGGAAATAAAAAGAAATCATTAGATGCTGCGTTTGGACTACACGGCGAAAGACCCATTATTTCAATGTTTTGGGCATTCAAATACTCAGTCGTTCGAGCAGCAATGTGCGCCCGAGCGTTATCTTGATGCAAGATGATCCTTCCTCCTTGGACGTTTTCCGCGAACATTTTGGAGAACTTGAGTCAAACAAACTGTAGTGTACCATTCAGCATTAACAGTACGACCATCCTCCAGTGCTACAGTGGAAACAAGTCCAGTAATTCCAAAACATGTGGCGACCAGCCTTTTGTTTCGGCTTTTTTCACGAACAACTTTTGTTGGAGTCGATTCGTTATCAAAGACCCAAACTGCCGACTGTTGCTTTCTTTTGGGATCGTAGCAGTATACCCAGGTTTCATCACCGGTAATTATGTTGTACACCAAATGAGACCATCCATTGTCAAAGCGATCCAGTGTAGATCTGCACCATGCCCCACGGTTTTCTTTTTGAACTGGAGTCAATTTGTGGGAAATGCAACGGGCGCAAAGCTTACGTACCATCAAATGTTTGTGTAAAATGGTGTCAATTGCTTTCACACCAATCTTTAAAGTTGCTTGAATACTCCTGGCAGTAACATGCCGGTCTTCTTCAATCATGTTTCATACAAGAACAACATTCTTTTCGGTAACTGCCGTTTTTGGCTTAGTCAACCACGTTGAAATTCATTGTACCACCGCTTTACGGTAGCTAAGGAACACGACTTGTCGCCAAACACTCGGTTGATTTCCTCGAAACATTTTTTACGGCTTAAGCCACGAGTGAAATTGTAAAAAATCACAGTTCGATAATGCTCTTAATTCAATTCCATGATTTCTTGAGGAAATGATTACTTTAAAATTACATATTCTAAAAACCTTCAAGTGACAACTTTCACTATAATTAAACTTGTAAACAACTACGTTAAAATGTAAAGCATAGTTTGTTTCAAAATATCACAGCCTGCTAGATAGGCTCAGCGGAAGCAGCCCTCGTATTATTGTACCATACGAACTATTATGTAAATTATGTTCGTATGTTCTTTCTATGTTTGTTATTAGTTCGACTGCCCATAAACTGCAGTGTACAAATTTAAATATATTATAAACTAAATATCATCCCGAATATGAAAATTATAATACGTATTTTAAAATCTATCTAAGTTTACAGCTACAACTGGTTTGAAAAATGAAAGTGTTACAGTAACTAAGGAGAACGGGCTTCTGAAAAATAAATCTTGTGGATACGAACACATCAAGAAATGAATAGAAGCTTCATCAAGTCATGGCTTTCAGCAAGTAAGCCATATACGTTTTCTAGCATCATTATTAAACTTTTCGATGGACTAACTAGCTTCGTCTGAGTAGTTAATGACAGATATTTTAAAATAATATAAATACGTTTGTTAGTATTGTTAACGAAATGCATCTATTTAAACAAATAACATCAATTGAGTTTAAGTTAAGCGGTGCCATTGTATTCAACTTCACTAACTACTATTACATATGTAAACAGCTTTAATAGGCAAAGTGAATTACTAGGGTAAACGATTATGGAAAAACGTTTAATCATGTATTACCGAATGCGGAATTTACATTTAGTATATCCAGAAACGAAAGATGAAAAACGATATGACACGACTTGTGAAAATCGATGCATTGTTCACGGTTTCATATCACAGCAGTATGTGAAAATGGGAAATATCGGAAAATGATTTGAAGAGTATTGAAATGATATGTCAATAACATTTATTTGGTTCTTACCTTTCGAAAAATGTAGGTGTCACGATACAACGCCGTAAACAGCAAAAATTAAAATCACTTTCAATAATGACAAATTAGTTCCTCCATCACGTTCATATCCACATCAACAGGAAATATCAGTTCTTGATGTAATTTACTGCATAAATTAATAGGTATATATAAAACTGGTTAGCAGGCAGGTATAAAATATAATTAATAAATTAAAGTATTAATTACATCACGCACGAAGGAAAATTTAGTACTGTACGTTCTTCAATAATGTATCTTCTCACATAATAATATACATCTTTGTATACCATAGGTATGTTATATTTCACACATAAGACACTTGAACGGGCGTATAAATTTTCGGGTGCTAACCCTTCTGCGAGCAAAGACTCATAAAGATTTTTAAATTTACATGGATGAGTTATACTAACTTCGAACACGCATTCAAGATTCATGTTTGACAGCTTGTGTATTAATAAAAATGGAAATGAAGTTGTAAATTTTTAAAAGCATTTCCAGTCACAAATCATGCTGCACAAAGCTACGTCGAAGCACACTTCGCAAGAGCGTACTTAAATAAGTTATCATTTCGTGCTTAGTTCATGTGCTAAAATCCAGCAGTGTTGGTGTTGGTTTAGGGCGTACATTTTAGGTAGATAATTGACGAGTAATTAAAAAAATAATGGTTCTGGCAAAATATCGTGAAATATTTAATGGAATTGGAGTTAAATTACTTAATTGTTTCTTGCCTGAATTTGTTGAAATTCGAACCAATAATGATTCCAACAGGTCTATTAGATTTCTTCTGCCTTAAAATACTCGTAGTTCTGCTAGAGGTGTATAAAATTAAGTGATTGTATTAATTTTAAAGCAAAGTAGATCTTTTTAAAAATTACCATCATTTTGTTGGAAAATACTTGAAATATTGCATAAATCATCTGAAGCTAACTCTATGGATACTCTGGAATACTCACAATATTGCGCCTTCAAGAGCGTAGGGAAGCTGTTACCAATCACTTGAACTATATTTTACTATGCAAATCAGAAAGGCTCCACAAATAAATACTTCAAAATACAAATTTGTTGAATCAATTATTCTCGAAATGTAGTTTTCTGTAAATATATTTGCAACTTGGAAATATTGCCAACAATTTTTTTGGTATTATGATAATACCTTTGTGAAATTTTAATTAGCAAAGGGTTACATATCAAAAATAGAATTTATAAGTGTATTTTATTGCAGTCTTCCAATAAACAAGAGTATATGTGAATATTACGCAAAGTAAAATTGAACATTATTAAAATATAAAAAAATAGTTGCATTTAACTACAGTGCGAATTGTGATTATGTGAAATTTGTAATGTTGTTTTACGGTTATTTGTGTATTTTCTCTAACATCAAAACAGCTTTGGTTCCCCCAAACTAAGAGATAAAAGTAGGCAACTTCTTCATAGTGGAGGAAATTTTTTATTCCCAAGGAAGGAAACATTTTTTCTTCCCTAAACAAATCGGAAAAACAGATTTTATTTCAGATTTTTGTGGCAGGAGATTTGGAGAAACGTTTCTTGCCACTACCTCTATGTTTTCAGGCATGTTTTCTAATTGCTTTCCATCACTGCTCCAATTAAAAACGTAGAACGGCGTGAAATATTATGATTTTTTTAAATATCATCACGTTAATTTTCAGTAATAAATAAATGTAATAAATGAGTTTTTATTTGAATTTGTTTTTGGTGTTGGAAAAAAGTAATATATGAAACACAGGAAGAAAGTGTTTCTTCTTCTCTTGGGTAACCGCAGTCACAGGTAAAAGATACTGCTTTCTTCCTTTCTTACACAAATAACTATTTTCTTTCCAGCTTGACAACGGCATATGATTTTAATTTATTTATTTTTGGGTGTCATATAATTTTCTTCTGTTCTTTCATATATTCACATATTTGCATTTCCCATTCGAAGTTTTACTAATTGTATACTTCCACACAAGGTTTGATCTACATTTTTTCAAATGTGATGCTTTTATCCTCTATACGTTCTATAATATGATTTTGGTTTTTATATTTTTCATATTCCTCCTACTAGGTTGTCAGTAGTGATGATTGAGAAAAGTGGAAAGCTACGACAAACCAGTGTTTGTCGTAGCTTTCCAATGGATTCCAATGACGACATAGTTGTTTTTAAATAATTCAAAATCTGATATTTTAATTTATATGTTTTAATATATTTCTTGTTTTATAACAATAACGTTTTCCCATATTATTATAAATGTTAGTTTTTCTGTGTATGAAAACTTACATAAAATTTCTACGAGGTCGATTTTCCAGTGCCCTGCCAGTGAACGATTGTCAATAAATGTATAAAAATATAGTTACACTTTCAACAGTGCAAAATATAAACTACCAACTTCAAGACAATTTTATAGAAAATAAGTATAAGGACTGTATGACAGGCACAGAATTTTGTACAAAATTTTGTATAAAATTCTGTAGCTCGTGCTCTAAAGTCTACAGAATTTTGTTCAGAAACAATTTCAATCGATGCGCAAACGAGCACTTTCTAATGTTCATCAATGATCACAGAGGGCAAAGACGTAAATGTTTTACCACGTGTACTACCGAAAATCTCTCAAAGCCATTCTACACAAACTTAATATAATTTATAAACAAGGAAAAACCTTTTCGAAAACGCAAAAATAATACAAGCCACGAAAAGATAAACAACATTCGAGGTTATGTAAACAAGAGTAAACAATTATTATTAAACCTTGATAGATTTCTACCTTATCTACAGTAATATGATTATTTTGATAGTTTTCTCACAGATGTCAACTTAAATTACACCTATTTGCGCATGCTCACAGACAGAATTTTGTACAAAATTTTGTCGAAAGTTCTGTGCCGTGTAATACGTGTTTTGCAGAAGTTTGTACAAAATTATGTACAAAATTTTGAACAAAACTTTGAACAAAATTTTGTACAAAATTATGTGCCGTGTCATACAGGGCTAAGAGTTACTTTTGAATGTTGTATAAGTATTATAGGATCTACAAGTAATATTATTACATGAAAGATTCGTATATAAATTGCATATACTGCAGTTTAACTCGCATCATTACATAAAATGCAACTCTGCATTTAAGATTGTTTGCCATCTTTAAAGAGTATAATAACAAGAAAACAAAATAGAAAATTCATGAACATTACACAAAAATATATAACGGTACAACGTTGCAACCTATTCTACCTAAAATAAGATCGTGCGGTTTTTAATTAACCACATTCGAGCATAATTTTTTATTATATTTACCCTGCGGTTTTTAGAAGAGTAAATATAAATACTGGCACTACAATGTATACATACAACAATGACACGCGGTATTTAAAGATGCCATTACGTATTTCAAAGCCGCGTTTTATTGAACTCTTAACAATGCCGTATATTTATCTACAACCAGATGGTTTTTTACTGTAGTTTAATCAAAACTCCGGGTACAATGGATCGTTCGATCAGATGTAAATCGGACCGCCCACGTCGGACATTCCGGCGCGCATCCGGCAATTTCAGAAATAGATTTTCAACTATAGTCACCTAGCAACCTGTTTAAGGAAGTAGTTAATTAGAAGATAACATTCAGTAACTTACAAAATTATATTGAAAAATAAAGTTGGTCATTAATAGTAGTGAAGTGGAACATCTAAATGATTTCTAAATGATGTACTAAAATTTAATTAGAAATGTATGTGGATATAATGCGACTCATTAGAAAGCATTGATAATTATGAGTTAATTAACATTTATATGTTACCTAATATAAATAATTAATATCCGTTTGTTCTCTATAGTATATATAATTTTATTGTTGGAAAGGTAATTATATCTTTCTGCAAAAAAATTACATCACTGTCAAGAAACATTATTACTGGCCTGAGAATTCAATACACAAATATTGTTTGGTTTATATTACCACACAGAAAGGTAGTCACGTTTTTTGTTAAGAAATAGTAGCTAAGCTAAATATATGCAACTTCGTTACTGCTCCTCTCCTTATACTAAACAACTAAAATTAGCTATATGTTATTGTTTTGATTTTAAGAAAATTAGGTAAATTTTAACACTGGGTTTGTATGATTGATGTTCTTAAGAGGTTGTACTTTGTAATAATGTGTAAAAAATTTACTAAGTTAAGTTTAAGTACGAAGTTTATTCGGAAACTAAGGGCCGATTAAATAATCTAGATGAAGGACGTAGTCAATTTTGGTGCATTGTGGGGATGCTTTAGTGGTTGATGAGCTAGCCACACGCCACTTTACTGTGGTTCTGTCATTTTATTCAGTTGTGTAATAAAGCTAATGAATACTAATCCCCGAAAAGTGTAAAGTGCGGTATATTATTCGTTTTCTCGCTGGCGAAATGTACTCTCAAATATGTGTGTTTACAGTCCAGGCATCATAAGTGAAGAAACGGTTAGGCACTGTTGTAGGAATTTCATTGATAGCCAAACAAACGCGCACGATGACGAACGAAGTGGGAGTCTTTTTGGTCTCAGCCACAATCTTGTAGAAAAAGTGAACAAGAAAATCCGTGAAGATCGGCGTTTCTAGACTACGGAAATGGCCGCGAATTTTCCTAAAATTTTACGTATGGTACTGTATGAAATTGTCACAAACAGGCTACAATTCCAGAAACTTTATGTGAGATGGGTGTCAAAAATGTTGACGGATGTTCACAACAACCAATGAATGGCCTCTGCACTGACCTTCTTGCATCGCTACGAAACCAATGGTGACGAGGCTTGGATTTCGTAAATAAATGTTGAAACCAAACAACAATCAACGCAGTGAAAGCCAAAAAATTAAAACTAATCCTCGAGAACCGAAAGCATATGGCTACTGTTTTTTGGGACAGGAACGGTATATTGTTGGTTCAGCCTTGATATGATAATCACTGCAGATATGTAGGGTTAGACCTTAAAAAGTTGAGAAGGGCGACTCAAAATAAACGGTGATGCGGTGATGACCGTACGTGACGGCTCAAACTGTGCAACTCACTGAGCAATTCAATTGGGAAATTTTTAACGTTATCCCATACACTCCCGACTTAGCGTCGTGACTGTGCGTCGCCGATCTCGAAACAACGGTACAAAATTGATTTTCGTTATAGGCGGCAACCTTCTATGACGAAACTGTACAAAATCTTGTACCGTGATAATGTTAAGTTACATTAAAATGCTGAGAATGTAGGGAAGTAGAATAAGAATGAATCTAAAGGTACGTGTATCCACCAAAGAAACGCAGACCAACATATATTAACTTTTGTGTTGCACAATGCCTTACATTGGAAAATAAATTTCTCAACTTCGGTAAACTTTTTGTTTTGAAACATATTGCTGTATGTTGGTCTATGTTTCTTTGGTGGATACACACCTTAATACAACATCAAGCAACTCGGGCCAACTTTTAGTTTTGAAACATGTTGCTGTATGTTGGTCTATGTTGTTTTGGTGGATACACACCTTAATGCAACATAAAGCAACTCAGGCCTACTTTTAGTTTTGAAACATATTGCTGTATGTTGGTCTATGTTTCTTTGGTGGATACACACCTTAATGCAACATAAAGCAACTCAGGCCAACTTTTTGTGTTGAAACATATTGCTGTATGTTGGTCTATGTTTCTTTGGTGGATACACACCTTACTGCAACATAAAGCAACTCAGGCCAACTTTTTGTGTTGAAACATATTGCTGTATGTTG
>JABXWE010044729.1:0-31406 GCA_014611495.1 Limonius californicus | reverse complement strand
GAAAGACAAAATCCTGAAAACAAAAATTTCGAATGACAAAAATCTCGAATAATCCAGATTTTGTAGTTATTAAGTTATATACGTATAATACAGTGTGATTCACGTTAGAATACGCGCCTGAAAAGTCAACAATGTGCAACGCCACCTACATTTCCGCGTTTGCGCCGATTTCTAATATCTCTCATATGATTCTATTTAATTTTTATTTAAAAGTCACTATTTTATTTTTATTCTATTTAATTATAAATGTATATATTGGACATGCGCTGTGGAAAAAATTATACATTTAAGTTTAAATTGTGGACAATTCCTCTTAAAATCTACACTGTTGGTGTCAGCATATCGAGCAACACAATTTTGCAGACGGATTGTCACATCCTTGTAATGTTTCTTCTGTGCAAATACATTTCCTCCCTGAATATTTGTTCAATTGTGATGTCATTTAGCTGCCGTTCCTTGCAATTAACGCCATGTAAAAGTGTAAAAGATGCAAGACCTTTAATATCTATAATTCTTTCTCTCAAACCTACATCTATGATTGGAAACGGATATTTACAATTCGAGATTTTTGTCATTCGAGTTTTTGGTTTCGGGATTTTGCCTTTCGTGATTTTTGTCATTCGAGATTTCTGTCATTCGAGATTTTTGTTTTCGAGATTTTGTCTTTCGAGATTTTTGATTTGGATTTTTGTTTCGGGATTTTCACCGGACACCACCACGATGAAACTTTTCATAACAGATTAATTGCAAGAGCCTTGGCCTCCACGTAGTCCGGATTTCTTTTTGCGTTGAAAAGTCAAAAACGACGTCTACGAAACTCCCGTAAAAAGTCAGAAAGATTTACGTAAAAGAATTATTGAAGCGTGTAGGTCAATCACTCCACCCATGTTGACTCGTGTTAGAAATTCTGTTCTGCGGCGGATTGACTTATGTGAACAACAAGGTGGACAGCAGTTTCAACATTTATTACGTCATTAATGAGTGTTTTGCTGCCTGTTTTTATTTAACTTGTTTTTGTTGATTTTATTGTCATGTCAACATATTTTTATGCTATCTTGACGTTCTCTGTGTTTGCTGTTTTTAAATTATAAGAAATATTGTAAATGTACCTACTGCAAAACTGCGTCTTATTTAATAGTAAATAGTTTCATTGTAGTTTGTTATTACATCCAACGTAACTTCTTTCATTTTTATTTATTATTAAACAATATAAACTTTACTCAGATACCTATGGAATGCAAACAGCTGTAATGTGCGCAACCTACCTACCTCTTACAAGGTAAAGTAACGACCCTATATATTGTTGATACAGCAGACTTCGTCAAGTAGTAGTCATAGGTATCTACTAACGTAAAAAACCGTACTGAATGGCAATTCAAACGATCTTATGGATTAAATATGCACACACTGAAATTTCCACAAAAAACGTTTTCATGTTTATGTTGACGACCAGTAGATTAACATAGCTTTATTATTTAAATTATTCTGACAGGCAAAGACGCTACCAAAATAATATATAATTACTGCTTCGGCATTCGAGCGTTTTCTATAAATCTTCACATGCTAAATTTTGTTATATCTTATAAAACCAAATTTAGAAATTCAAACAAATCCCGTAGAGACCTCCAAGACGATTTTCGTTAAAAAATTATATTCAATTTTCAGACCTGCATGATATTTCCAAATTAATTAAAATTATTTTTTAGTTTAAAGAAAAAGTGGAAATGTTTATTAATTTTTCAATTTTAAAAACTTTTCTTCATATTGTAATTTTAGTAGTTTCGGGCTATTAAGGAGAAGCGGATTTAAAATCATCGTTTACATCCACAAACCATTATATTATTCCTTGTATTGTCCGTTACAGAGCGTTGGCGATATACCTATACGCTGGAAAGGTAATGCAGCCAATGTAAAAGGCACTACCTACGTTTAGGATACGTTCAAATAAAGCGTTGGTCTTATTCTATGAAAATTATATAAAATTTGCCATTGAAGTTGTGTGCATTATATTTTTACAGGATGGTAGTTTTCTATAAGACGAAAAAATTTCACTTCATTATGTCTTATGGCTCTCAAACATACATTATAAATGTAGGTTGATTATTCCGTATTTTTTCCCTATATTTTCAAGGTGTTGTTATCAGTGATCCTCAATTTTTCTGTACAATTTTTGCTTTACTACAATCTTGGATGTTAATTAAACAAATAGGTAGTAAAAATATCGCACACTGCACATTAACATAGCTACGGTGGCAATAGAATACAAGAATTTTACTTTATTGTGAGCTATTGTAGTAGCTCCTTACACAGCTATGTCAGTCGATTGCTTATTAAACTAAAGTAAAAATCAGAATTTTCAAGAACTGGTCTTACTTTTGAAACAGAGAAGTTCTAAATTGCAGATAAATATTTGTAAAACAATGCAAATTAATCGAAGTTTTCAAAAGACATCCTAGAGGCTTTAATTTTTAAGCTGGGAACATTTGCAAGAAATCAATAGATTAACACGCTCTATAACCCTGCACTTCCGTGACTTTAAATTAGTTTCTGGAAGGCAATAACGCTACTAAAAGCATACCTATTACCTAACTACTGTTACTGTTGCCAAAGTTTTTTGTAAATGTGTACTGTGGCGTGTAATTTTTGAAATACTTTTACATTTTAAATTTCGACAAAATTTGTGAGTTGGTTTATGAGTTGGATAATAAATTAATAACAATTTTGTACAACTTTCGGACCTTCGTTGAATTACTACAAAATGTAATTAAAATATTTAAAGTTTTGTTAATAGTATACAAAATTTGTACAACTTATATAGACATAGAGGACTTAAACTTAACGTGGTCTCCGAACAACGCGGTGTTTATATACTTTTACTCCAGAGAAGATTTACTAGGCAGAATACCTCGCTGGTTTGGTGGGTTGCCTTGCGAGGGGGAACCGTCTTAAAAAATCCGATGTTCTGGTACTGGGAATTGAATCCCCGATTTTCAGCGTAAAAGTGAATCAGGCTTTACAGACTGTTAAACGATTTACAAGTAAACGGAAAACAATGTCACTGCAAAAAATCGTGTCTGATACACTTTAGAAGCTAAATAATCCGATAAAAGATCAATCGTTTCAGAAATATGTCTCACTACATCCGTGTGTTCAATACTGACATTTCTCTAAAAAAAACTTTAGCTTAACAAGTGAAAATAATACACATTATTTGACATATACACAGGCTGATATAGTATATTAAAGAACTAGTTTCATAAGGCCTTTTTTTAACGCACGAGTCCAAGTTTGAAAAACCAGACGCGAAGCGTCGTGTTTTTCAACGGAAGGGTGCGACAAGTGGTCTTATGAAACGTGTTCTTTATACTATTTTTTCTATTGAGGAAGTTTAAGAGTATTTTAAATAAATTTATGTAGAAAATTTTACGTCAAATCGATTACTAGGCAGTTTTTATAAACACTTATGGCAGCACTGACAGGTGGCTGAAACTGACATTTTAAACTTTCAAATTCAAATCGAACTACCAACATCGTAAAAAACAAACTAAAAACAGTACGATTATAGGCCTCCTTAACGTACTGTTTTTAAGCTAAAACAGTGCGCTTAGAACGGCTTTATAAAACCGAAATAGGAAAAATTACTAAAAACTTATAATTTTTGAAATCATCCAAATCCCAGGCAAATTTCAAATAATTCGATTGACTTGCTTTTATTTGTAGTGTAATTATTACTAACAGTAATATATTTTAGTGTAAATAATAAATTCGTTCTTTCTCTGCTTTTATTCATATACGATTCAATTAAATACAAATTGAGTTATAAATTCTTTATTCGTTTATTTAATTTTTAATTTAGAAGGATGAAATGTCAATAAATCCTCCGTCAACACAAATACGCGTTGTGGTTATAGCGGGTAATTCACTTGACAGGGGGATCGTTCTGTTTCAAAGAATCGAATTGACTTTATTGAATAATTTATAGTTTCAGGAAGATATTTTGCGTGTTCATAATACTTTGTCAACCTACAGTACATGCGTATAAAAAGAGCGCGTAAATTGCCATTTAATTTTGTTGTTAAGTAGCTAGATAACAAGTGTTTTTTTTAGCTTGAAGGATAAGTCAGCGCTGAAAAGTTCATTGTGAACTCACCACAGCTGTTTCAACCTAACCTCACTTTTTGCGTTTGTGCCGTTTGTGGTCGTTTACTTGGATTTCTTAGCTTTTTGTGGATTTTTAGCTTACAGTTTGAAAAATCAGTCTTTTCAAGACTAAATTGTGAATTTCGATGAAAAACGTAAGTACAGTACAGTTCATGTTTTAATAGTTAAAAAAAAACAAAATCTTTCTTTACAGAACATCAATTTCACTGTCTGTAATCTCTACCTATCGGATGTTTATGTTTGGTATCATAATCTCTTAAAATAAAAAGGAACTTAAAATTGTTATAATGAATTCATTTTTGTTGATGGTATATGGCAGTACTCAATTCGTGATCGTTTTGAATAGTTTCACCAGGAATTTCTAAACCTTGTGTTGCCTTATAACACATTTCACCATTCTTCGAATCACTGCGTTAAAGTTTTTCGTGACACAGGACCCATTTCACACAAAGAAGGCAGCGGTCATCCTCCGATAAGAACGGCAGAGGTAATTGAAAATGTAAGATAGACTATGGAATATGCCCCTCGAACCTATGTACGCCATTTGTTTCAACAAGTTCAGTTCTGAGTTAACACCTGCCACAAAATATTAAAGAAGTGTATCTACTTGTATCCCTACCGTTTGCAATATGTACAACACTTACGCGAAGCTGATTCTCCTCAGCCTGTCGAATATTGTCAGTGGTTCCTAAATATCCTCAATGACGACTTATTGGAGGAAAGATAGGTAGATAAATTCGTAAAACGTGCGTTTATAGACTTCGGAGAAGGCTAATTTTATGGTTGAGACACCTCTTCAGCCTCAAATAATAGGAGTCTGGGCGGCCATTTCAAGCCGTAGAATAGTAGGAACACATACTTTTTTGAAGGTAAGACAATAGAGTATATTTGTTGAAAATTCAGCGAAGATTTTTTTTCAGGCACTTTAACTGCAGGAAGGTTTCGAGAAGAGATTTTACGAACAGCTTCATGACGATGAACTCAGATTTGTTTTTTTTTTCAACAAGACGGGGCCACTGCTCGCACTGCACATGGTATCTTAAGTATGATACGAGAATACATAACCTGAATGAATTGAAGCACACAATATTTGAAAAACGTTTCGATCCTTTGTACTAAATTCTTTGTGTATTGCAATTAATTACAATTAAGTTATGATGGAAATGATTGTTTATTAAAGCTATTTTTAAATGGTTGCATTTGAATGCGTTCTTGTCAAATCTGTTTATAGAAGTGGAATAAGGGATAATGATATTATTCGGGAATTCGTATCACATTCGCGAAGTACGGACTGCGCGTACACGATTACATAGGAAAGCATCGTTTATAGTAATCATCAGTTCGGGTTAACTCAGAAATGTTTTCTTCTTTCTGCTTCTCTCTCTTGTTTTCGTCTACGAGCAATATCCTTGTTTGGATGCATTTTTGGTTTGTTTCTAATTTGCAGCTCGTGAGGTACCGGACCTCTCTCTTCAGTCTGCAGGCTGTGTGGCAGCAGCTAACTCAATTCCAACCCTTTGCAATTGTTGACGTAAAGAAAGACGTTAACTTAGTTTAAGCAAAAAAATCCAACAGTTTAGAACAAATGATAACTTGCAGAAAATAAGCCAGCGAACCAGTTGTGTGTAAAATTTAAATAAAACGTATCAAAAGAGGAGACACTGCAAAGAAAGATGACAATGTAAACACTAAAAGCAATCGCACTGGAACAGATGATCGAGTGGAATTCACATTGCAACTTTGGTTCGCTAAAGTGTCCGTGAACAAGATGCACATGTAGATGGCCCGCTGATGGGCCAGAAAGTTTATTATTATCAAGCAGTTACTGTTATTAAAACATTAAGCGGCGTGCATTGTATAACTAAATCTCTTTAGAAATCATGTCGTAGAAGGAGTCACCGTACATCCATCTTAATTATTGTCGTTACGAAGTGAGATTTTTTTGACGATATTTGAAATACAACAGTTTCCAGTAGTATCAAAAATGCGTATATTTAAAGCACTTTCGTCACTAATTTGTACAGCGAAATACCCTCTCATATCTTTTTTTTATCGCATGTATTATACAATTTTGTAGCCCCGATAATAGCCATAAAACACGCAATCAGAGAATACGCAATTTAAAAACTTAGGGAATTTACAAGGATTTATGTTTCTGAAATATTAAAAATAGAGTACGAATTTGCAGTAAAGTATTTTATGCTAATATTCTGTACCACTTGGCTCGCGTAAGTCCTTACAAACTCTCGAAGAAACCTATATTACTAATGGAATTGCGGAGTGCTGACACGACTGGGTTATCGTAAAAATGTTTATAGTTCTAAACAAATACAGATTTAGTTCTGGGATTACTTTAAACTTTATTGACATTGTTTGATGCATATATTCATGGACATTTTTAAAATTGTGAATTCATTTTACCATTCATTCTATGCTCAGAATATTCTAAGTGCATAAGTCTGCAAATTATAATTATAATTTCAGAGATTTGTTCTTGTTTATATAACTTCATATTATAAGATAACACACCTATAATAAGTTCAACGAAGTTGGTTGGCTGTAAACTATAAAACCTGTGTATTTACCCAGCCGTATAGTTAATAACAGTCACTAGAAATATTCAACAGTTATCAAAGTATAGTGTAGTTGCTACTGTTATTTATTACTCTATTACAAGTGAGACTATTACATTTTTTATTTCACAAGAAAAACACCCATTGCTTAAGATGTTTAGCTATCGCTAAGTTAAAGTTTTTGTTCTGTAAGAAATAATATTCAAACTAAATACAGAATTGTGTAGCACAATAGCTCGTTAGATTAAAAAAAAAAGACGCATGTCACGTACCATACAATTTTCTTCGCAAATGTAAATGTTATAAACTTGTATGATTTAAGTAAAGACACATATTTAGTTTCCCAATCTTAATAGAAAATTTTATTGGGTATCCTATATCCTATATAATTTGTGCATGATGTAACCTGACAGAACCATAAAGTGAGCATGAAAATACTAAAAATTGTTTCAGAAGAATGTCTTTAGAAGAAAACTTTAAATATTCTTCTACATGCATTCGAACCTCCACACGTGGTGTTGGAAAGAACAAAAAAAAATCGTTATATAGAATCTTCACTATATATTCATATTTAGATACGAAATTGAACCCATATATTCTACAGTCGGCAACATTTCAAACCATTTTTTGCTTATAAAATTAAATAAAATTTATTAAACTGTACAACAATCATTTAATAATTTAATATCATACTAATGTACTCTTCAAAATGTTATCTGTATACCGGCATATTATTGTAAAAATTTGAAAAAAATAACACCACAATGTGGAGGCTTTACATCATAATTTGCAAGTATTTTACATGTAATTGAGTCTGAGAGTCAAGATCTTCCGAAAATATCATTATATAGAAAAAAGCATTAAATGGGGATTCACTATATGGGAATTCAACTGTAATTAGTACAAAATTATAATCATTATCCATTCATAACAACTGTCTAAAGGTTATTTTGACAGAAGGGTCGAGTTTTGTGAAATAATTATAACTAAAACCGATCAAATGAAATAGTTTTTAATCGTGCATTATTTTTGGAAGAGGCAATGTCTTGCTTAAATGGAAATAGTAACAAGCATAGCTATCGATACTGGTCTAATTCTAGAAGAATTGGAAACATTGAGGAATTGCATAAATATCCTACAACTTCTTATATTACAATATTATTCCAGAAATCAGAAATACGCTTTTAGATGTGTATATTCACTTTTAGCAAAATGGTGTGCTACCACATTAACTGTAGCTGGAGGTGACTTACAGCATGACATACTTTCTGAACGATGCGAAAAAGAAGGAGTAAAGAGTAAAATAGTTTAATGGCCACCTAGATCAACAGATTTATCTCTGTGGGATTGTTTTCCATTTAGGAATTTAAAAAAATGAATATATTCCAAGAGACCTCAAAAATTATTGAACATACAAGAACTACCACAGAAAATTTT
Source organism: Limonius californicus (assembly GCA_014611495.1). Taxonomy (NCBI): domain Eukaryota; kingdom Metazoa; phylum Arthropoda; class Insecta; order Coleoptera; family Elateridae; genus Limonius; species Limonius californicus. The sequence continues at coordinate 23,235 of JABXWE010044729.1, read as the reverse complement.
CCGTCAAAAAATTTTTGGCTGTTCTAAGAAGGTTAAATAATTACTGGAAACAGCTTGAAAAATTATTTTTCAAGAGTTTAAACTTCTAGTGTGGATCGTTACTTGGAACGGTCTCCGTAGGACTCGATTATTTAAAAGCGTTTAATTTAAAAGTTCTCCTAAAATATTTAAATAAATATTGAGATTTTGGTCGGCGAGTTCAAGTTAGGGTAAAATCAGCAATTAAACAAAAAAATATCTAGCTGACATCATATCCCAGCACAGCAAAGTTGCAGTGACACTGCCCTACCAGATAATTTTAAATGCTGCATTTCCTATTTACAAATTCGTGTGTGTCAACTATTATCGATTGCAGTCATTGGTACGTTGATTTGAATAATGTATAGTAATTTTCGGACTCGGGTTGCACACATTTGTGGCCCGTTCATGTAGGATCAGGAGAGTTAAGGCAGCGTGGTCTTTGGTCAGTACTTGGATGGGTGACCCGAAGGTTGCATTAACGCGGCGTCTCTCTCCCACGAGGATTGATCACTATGGGAGAGTAGATCAACTACCCCCCTTATGGGGGAGACCCTTGCCCAACAATGGGATGTTCGGGCTAATAATAAAAAAATAATAGTAATTTTCAAAATGTTTAAGGAGCTGAGTTTGCTGTATGCCACTATTATATGTACTAATGACAGTGCACAACAACCAGACTAAATAGATTAACGTGTTGAAGTCTATTATTGTCACGCGAAAAGACCGGTTCGGTTCTTGGATGATGGCAATTTTAAGTTTTTTAGGATTAAATTTATTTTTTGTTCACTTAAGCAGAATTAGCAATTTCTTTGCTAATCATATTCTGTTTCTGTGTTCAGTTGTATTAAAAATAAATGTTGTAAAACTTAAACAGCGAAGCGTAAGAACATTTTTGACAGAAGAAGGGAACGGTCTAAACATTATCTATGACAAGAGGACAGTGGTCTACGAAAAATAAGATCTGTTTTAATACAAGATTAAATTTTGGTGTAAGCAAGTTCGTTGGGGACGAGATTTCGTTGAAGATGACTCGAGAAAGTTAAACTACATCTTCAGAATTAGGAATTTGTGAGGAAGCGTTATGACCATTTTACACGATAAATTGCTTGCATAAGGTGTCAGCTCAGTGGATTCCAAGGCTCCCAACTCAAGAACATACATACACCGCCAACAAATTTGCGACCAACATTTGTCCGGTTTAAAGAAGGATTCAGAGTTTCTATCATGAATGGTGACTGGTGATGAAACTTGGGGTCATTACTGGAATCCTGAGACGAAACAAGAATCCATGCAATGGGTTCATAAGATTTCTCCAGCTCCCAAGAAATGCCGAACCCAACCTCTTGCAGGGAAGTCAATGCCCACAATTTTCTGGGACATGGAGGGAATATTGTATATCGAAGATATGCCAAGAGGGACTACACTTACTGCAGAAATGTATGTCAATAATGTAATACATATAAGAAACGCCATTTGTGACAAACTCCAACAGAAAAGCATCTTGAGCATGACAATACACGAGTACACAAGGCTTAAAAGGTCGTGTCTGTTTTAGAGGAATATGCGTTTCAGAAGATTGATCACCTAGCTTACTTACAGCCCATATATGGCACCATCTGATTTATTCGTTTAAAAAACTGAAGAATTATTTAAGAGGATGAAGATGTTACTCAGATAACGAACTGAAACAGGCCGTCGATAACTACTTCCCTAGTCAGCCAAAAGAATTTTGTGTTGAAGGTATAAACCTACTTCCGAACAGATAGCGAAAGTGCGTTGATATAGATGGATGTTATACTGAAAAATAAAATTATTAACATTTGTGTGTCTCTTTTATATCATGGCTAAGTAGATAAGGTTTTGAGTTCCACTCGTGTATCCAATTTCATCAGAGAGTTGTTCTATTCGAACATTGTCGTATGCTTTCTTTAAATGTATCACTACCAAGTTAATTCCTTTATCTCTTTATAAACACTTTTTCGAGTGTAACCTTTAGAGTAAAACTATGATTAATAGTTGATCTTCCGGCTCTAAAACCTGCCTGCTCTTCGTGCTGTTTCTGCAGAAAGGCGTACTTCTTACATAACTTCTATCCACAAAAAATATGCATAAAACTAACTCGAAATCTATAGAGCAATTGCAGTCATAAACTAATAAACATGAATAAATTAGCATTGTTTTCATAAAGAAATAATGAAAGACAAAGAAGTCGGTTAAATATGCGTAACAATAATCTAACATCAATCAATGTCATATTTTTTTATAGTAATTATAAAAATACATCAAGATACACTATCTATATGTTGAAGTTTAAATAATATCCTTACTATGCTTTAGATGGAGTAGCGTGGCGGACAAATACGAATACTGGTTAAACAGTATTGAAAGTTAAGGAACGATCCGCGCGGTCAGCACGTGGAGGGATGACCGAAAATCTTTGTCCATTACGCTGATATCGTGGTACCTTGCATAGTACCTAAAACCATTGGCCCCTATGAGTTAGTGGGTCATAGTACTAACTACCTAAAACAGGGTTAAAGTGGCAACCGATTGCGGAATATCCTTCGGGTATTCCCGCAATCATTATCCATACGTAGTTTATTTTATCGTTGTTGATCCGTTGGCGTAAATCATTTAGGGATTCTGGCTGAGTATTATACATTTTACTTTTTATGTAGCCCCACAGAAAGAGGTCTAAAGGGCTTAAATCTGGTGACCTCGCAGGCCACACCACTGCTCTTCACGGCTAATCCATGTACCAGGAAATGTTTCAGCAAAGGCATAATGTGGAAGTGCTCCGTCTTGTTGAAACATTCGCGGTCATTTTGTTCCATAATTTCAATTATTGCTGGATCAACATGATCTCATATTAAACCCAAAGCAGGCAACTTTGATGTTTTACTCCTTGCTCTGTAATATTTCGCTAATAACTAAGTTTGAGATGTATGTTTACATGAATTGTTTTCTTAATTTGGACTTAAAATAAGCTAGAGAATGTTTTTCTAGGATGTAACCCTACAAGTTTGAAACACTATGTATTACACTTTGTTTCATATGAAATGCACCATCCATTAAAAATAAATCTACGGGTTTGAAACTTTGCTAATATAATGTTTCATTATTGCATATGAAATTATCAGGTTTTCATAAAAAAAAGATTAACAATTATAAGAAAACAATAACAACAACGAAAACAAAATTAATAATGTGTAACATTGCCATAAACAGCAATGCAAGCATTTACTCGTCGTGGCATGTTTTCTATCAAGTGGTCTGTGTTCTCCTGGGGTATCTCGTTCCAAATAACCTCAAGTTGGTGTCTCAGCTCGTCTAAGTTGTTAGGAGCTCTTGACAATAATCTTAGTCGCCGTCCCATCATGTCCCAGAGATGTTCGATCGGCGATAAGTCCGGTGATCGTGCAGGCCAACATTTGCAATTGTGCTTGTTGGAGGTACGTAATGTTTGCAGTGTGTGGACGTGCGTTATCCTGTTGGAAAATACCGTTTGGCAACGTCTGCATGAATGGTATTAACACCGGTTCCAGGACATTATGAATATAGCGATGAGCATATAAGTGCCTGGGACGAACACAAGAGGTGATTTTCTACCGAAACAAATCGCACCTCAAACCATAACTCCAGGTCTTAAAGCTGTATGGCGTTTTTCAACAAACTCTAGATTTCGCCTTTCTCCTCGATATCGACGTACCTTCCTAGGGCCGTCATTTGCCCACAAACAAAATCTTGATTCGTCACTGAAGACAATGTCGTTCTATTGCTGATTTCAATGCTGTCGCTCTTGACACCAAGCAAGCCTAACGGCCTTGTGATGTGCAATTGAAGGGAGCTGTTGGAATGGACGGTAGGATCGCAGTCCAAAAGAAGAGATTCTTCTGTGAATTGTTGTCTACAGCAACAAACCTTGTTGGTTGAAAGCAGTCTTTTTTTGAGGTCCCGGGTTGCGCACATTCGTCGCCCGTTCACGTACGAATAGTCTTCGGTCAGAACTTGGATGGGTGACCCGAAGGTTGCGTTAACGCGGCGCCTCTCTCCCACTAGGATTGATCACTATGGCAGAGTAAATAAACAACCCCCTTTATGGAGAAGACCCTTGCCCAACAATGGGATGCTGGAGGCTAATAATAATAATAATAATAATAATAATAATAATAGATATTGTTTTCTTTCTAAGCAGCAAATTTGTGAGAGACAGTAGATGAACACCACAACCACTTGATTTTTTAAATGGAAATAGTGATCATTTCATATGCTATAATAAAACATTATTTTAGCAAATTTTCAAACACGTAGCTTTATTTTTAATGAGTGGTGCATTTCATATGCAACAGAGCATACATTTCTCCTGTTAGATTTCCTGGTAGAAAAGAAGGACCAACAACGCACTCGCCATACATTCCAGTCCACACGTTTAATTTTTGAGGATTTTGAGTGTGAACTTAATGGAATATGTGTGGGTTTTCATCGGCCCAATAGCGAATAAGAGGAGCAGTAGAGTGGCCTGCGAGGTCACCAGATTTAAGCCCTTTAGATTTCTTTATGTGGGGCCATATAAAAGGTAAAATTTATAAGATTCAGCCAGAATCCCTAAATGATTTGTGTCAACGGATCAACAACGAATGCCGGCAAATTGCCCCAGAAATGCTTCAGAACGTCTGAAACCATTTTCAATAAAACCTGTATTACTATGTGGACGCTGGAGGTCAACATGTCTAACATTTAATAAAGTGAAAGTTAAGGTAAATTTCTTAATCAGTAACACATTACTGGTGTAAATTATGGTAAAAGTGAAAAATTACTAGTTTTTGGTGGATTGCTATCGTTAAAAGGCATTTTCTCGAAAACGCCTTATCCGAATTTGAAAAACTAGAAGAGTTAAATCGAGAATTGAATGCCCTTTAAAATGGTGTATCACTCGATCCTCTTTCCCATTTAAAATTTTAGGGGTGAAGCTCACCACCCCTAGGAGGTTGAAGTGACAAGGTTGAAAATAAACTCAAAAAGTTTCCCCCTCGAAACAAAAATTGACAGGTCCGAGCGATTTTTAAAAAAAATGACCATAAATATGAAAAATCGGGTCTGTTTCGTTTCCATTGGCCCACGGTGTATATGTCAAGGTATTTCATGTACTGCTTGGCAGAAATATCATTGATTCAGTATTGGCTTTTGAAACTAGAACACAATTAATGTGGTGCTGTTTTTGTCATAATTATTTATGCTAAGAAATAAATCGTGGGTATCTGTCAAAGAGTAGGCGGCGGTAGGGTTGTATGCTGCAAAACCCAGGTCCGCAATGTTATTCACTAGGAAATATCGCCTAATTATCATTAGCAAATTACGTTAAAACCCAAACGCTTTTAAAAATGAGTATATCTGACGCGTGTCTTTGGTGTGACCTACAGGTGAATTTACATTTTGTACTATCTTTAGTTAGCCTTTTAGTTGTGTGTCCACCGTGTCGATATTTAGCAGGAATACTTAGTGAACTACATTGCGTGTACGGTCAACTACCGTGTTGCACGCATGCATTGTATGACGTGTCAAGTTAATCAATATGTAGCTGTCCAGACAAGCAGTTGTTGTATTTATATTTACAAGAAAAATAATAGACAGAACAACCTACAGACCGGCAACTGAAAACCCTAAACGCATGCTCGGTTCAAGGCAATTTCAGAACCTCTGTAATACAGATAAAAATTCTTGATTATACAGTATTGTTAAATGTTCTAAATTTGTCTGAGAGTTCCATGAATTTTTCTGCCTTTTTGTTTCTACTTTAATGTTAGTCGTATTTGAGAATTAAAATGACTTATTTTTGGTTAGCCTCTCAATGATTTTCATACTGTCACTATTAAACAAACGAAAAATACATAAAACAATGCTATTTCATACGTATACACAAAATCTAAATAAAAATACATGTTTCAATAGAGCTATAAATAATAAAGTACTTTAAATGGAAAAATCAACATTTACACCGTACACCGTTCGTAAATAATCAATACCATAGCAATTTGAACTTGCGAAGGCTGGATAGTTCAGTCAAACTAATCATATAAAATTACTGGTTACGTTTTTATTCAATTTCCCTAATAATAATAAGAAAATCCTCCATTCCTTCAAAGTTACATAATTACAAGCTTTCTTGAAAGAACGTCACAATAATTGGTTGAATTTTTGATTACGAACCACCACTTATAATTCTATACTTTTTCCCTTCATTTCAATTTTATTTAAGAGGGCTACTTAAAATAATAAGTTGGCTGTTAGCTTGATCTATGTTTATATTTGAGTGGTCAGCTATAAGCTGATGTGATGACAGTCGACAATTTGAGCAATTAACAAAACATCGATTGCAAATACAAATTATCAACTATTATTAATAAATTGCAAAAAAGTGGAAAATTTTTATTTGATTTAGTACGAAATTAACGCCGAAAATTTAAAATATTAATACATTATTTTATTATTTATGGTATGTACCCTGTAATGTACCGAAAACGGTGAGTAACTTATGAGCGATCAATTACTGTGAATTTTATATATGGCCTATGATATAAAATAATACCATAAAAATAGAATTGATATAGATGTAGGTAGAAATGCAATAAAGAATGCCGTTGTTAGCTGGAGTATGATATTTCTCTCCACAAGTTCAGCTATCTTCATGACAGTAATCTACAGCAACAATAGAAATTAATGTTATGAACGTTATTGTACATGGTGTCCCAACTAAAACAGTTCACCATGAATAAGTTTGTAAATGATCAATTTTGAAAAAACCGATGAGACAACTCAACAATAATTTGAAAAGGATGACCCTCTACCATATAAGTAATCTACTCTACTTCATCCCCGTAGCCTCCACCACTACTAATCCCAAAATTTTAAACTTAGGGTTTTTCAGGTGATTCGGTTAATTCGTATTTGAAAAATGGTAATTTGAAATTTCGGAGCATACGAAAAATGTTCATTTAAAAAGTTTCAAAAAGTGTTTAGCTTATTATATTAAATGTTGAAAGTGGCCACCACTAACTTCCATACAATAGTAAAGTGGACCTTCACAAAGTAATTTTGTACATTATTAAAAATGTCGGGCATTAATGAACGAAACTCTTGATTAATCTGGTTAAACTATAACTATAACTGCAACTAAGGCAGATGGAAGTTAAAAGCTGAGCTTACCATCACACAAGCGGGAGATTATGGAAGACCGGCTCTGGCCATGTAGGGTGATCATTGTTACAAAAGTCGTATGAGCTATTATTGGTTTCGTACCATACAAGTTACCCAGAACTGACAACATTTCTTTAGTAAAAGAGTTTTCCCCGTTTCCTAGGTTGACAATTTGATACACACCTCATATGTGGTGGAGGTCGCTGAAAATGGTATTCATTCCAAATCACATACACTTTGGCCTCATTCTTCAGACCAATCAGTCTAATTTATTTCTTGTAATACACTGATAAACAGACACATCACTGGCCATGTTTTAAGGACCTATATCGGAACCAGTTCGCATACTAGTCAAGACAATGGTGTCAACTGACCATACATGAAGAAGTTTACAGCACAGAAAAAGTCATAAAGATCGGAAAGTTCGATTTGGTAACCTTTCTCGATATTGAAGGTATTTTTGACAATACATGCTTTGAATTGGTAAAAAACGTTATGCAGGAGCGTGAAGTGGAAGAGTGGATTAAACGATGAGAAATAGAACCATAACATAATACGTGAACGGAATGGCCGGAAGGGTTTCCATCTGGATGGAGTACTTTCCCTGTACTGCAGTGCTTCGTAGGCGCTAGACTTCTAAGGAAACTCGAAGAGACAGGGATATATGGGCACAGGTGCGTGGTTGATATTACCAGCACAACCATCGCGAAGTACGGCAGCGTTGTATCAAACTTGCTGGAGAGTGCTTTGTTAACCATGGAAAGATTGTGTTATAAGGGAAGACTATCTGAGTGAACCTCTGCCACTGCCTTCACAAAGAAATAATGATTTTAAGAATTTCAATTTGTGGTGACAGAATCTTGTGTATAAAATATTGGGGGGGGGGGTCAATTTTGACTCCAGGCTTACCTAAAGCTGTCTATGATTTGCTGGCTATTCATTATGGTACACATTACAATGGCTAGCTTGTTTAGAAACTGCAGAGGAAATTTGAAACGCTTCAAATGCTGCCATTAAAACGATGTTAAACCTCCTTCCATGACATTACACTTTACAATGCAAGGGTCCCATTCGCTGACAACGGCCTACAGGCTCTGTATCACACAGCGATTTTAAAGAAATTAGACGACGGTATACCAGGTATGCAGTTAAATAATATGAAAACTGAATACTATGTCAATAAACCCTTCTCTATAATTTATTATTTCAGAAGAAGGGCATAGGGGAATATATAATAGTCTGCTACCGATGTGGCTCACAAATGGGAGATAAAAAATAAAGCGGGTAACGTATGCAAGGTGCATGGGAAATGAAATCAGCCTGAACTTTAGTAGGTACACGACGGCATTTCCGTCAAAATTGCTACCTGTATGCAGAATACCACAGCAAGAAGCTTTGATGGTAAACGGATTCACATGGCTCACAGTCAGGCAGATATGAACGCACTTCTGGCAGTTGAGATCAAACCAAAAATTGTTAGCAACTGTTTAAAAGAGAGAGCTGGCAATATACCACAACAATGCGCTTGAATCCGATTCTGGCCACCTGGGCATTCCAAGCAACGAACAGTCAGACTCATTAGCAAAGAGAGAACGAAAACACATATTAAAAGGCCGAAAACCCACTTGCGGTATTGCATATCATGTCGCAATGGTCTACCTACCTAGGAAAGTACACAAAACACATAGGCGCAATGTACCTAGACCGAGACAGTCATGCGTGTTGGTACGAGATCAATCCAGAGAATATAAAAAACATATCAAAAATCTGACAGCAGTCAATTAAGGATGTTAGTAGGCTTTTTAACAAGGCATTGTAATTTGAAAAGACACTTATGCAACGTGCGGATAATTATGACCTAATATGAACGATAAAACTCGCGCCCATATCCTCTGCAAATGCGAAGCACCAGCAGACAAAAGCCTCAAATATTTTAGAGGCCCGTTTTTAGTTACAGAAGACATTATGGCTATTACAAACAACCTCGTACTGGCCGCAGTGAATTGAGACTCAAATTACACCCCACGGAAAATAGTAGCAATCGTAATAACTAACACCTATACCAAAAACAGCATATAACGTCTCAATAATAGTCATTATAAAGATGTGTAGTTACTCAGGCTGTATAGTATGGTAAAGTGATGATTACTTGTAGTAGGAAATGCATGTAACGAATATAAATGTATGGTGTCTAAGAGTGCGGGTTGGGTGGTAACGAAATGTAACACCAAGCGGAAGAAATATGGAATTTCTATATAGATACCTAGTAGTTGTATTGTCTACAATATAACACAAAGTTATTTTGCACAAACCTAACAATGCTTCAATTACAAATCCCATTGCCCGTTCTAAAAATGAAACGGCAAGCCAAATAATTTAATGGTCGGCTGTGGCTAAATGCTTTATGTTGTTAGAACTTTTACACGTATTTCGAGATTTATCGTTGTCATAGGACCGTTACTTTTCTATACTGCAGCTATAAGAAACTTCGCAAACTTAAATGCAGCAGAAAATAAATAGAAAGAATTTCAGGCGAACGTTTACGTGAGGAAAAGTAATTTAATATAAATTCTTGGCAACCTACGAATAGCGAGTTCACTCCTCACAACCCACGATCCTGTACCACACTTTCCTAATAAAATATTGAAAGCTATCCAGATTAGAAAGGTATCTGATGCCTCCAGGGCTACTATCCGTAATTCAGCAGAATGGGATTTAAAACCTGCAATTTCGCAAATTCAATAATCCAACGATACGTATCGAAATGTTACGAGGAAAATTACATTTTTTGTGTTTCTCTAATTTTTCAGATGGAATTATTTGTTTTAGAAATCCAACTACAAGCTTAACTTTAGAACTGGAATAAAGGCTTAGTTAGTAGGATAGTATCTGGTAAACTCTTCATTAGAATAATAGCTGGAAGCTATTGTTAATTATAATAACACCAGATATGAAAATGAGCGAAATATAAGAGAACAACGAAGAGTACAATAGCTGCAAGGAATAGCTGACAGAGTAAATATAATAAGAACAAAGATTAATAATACCCAACACACAAACTTCAGGAGCATAGAAAAGCAACTATTATCAGTAGGGATAAGTTTTCTGTTCATTTGCAATGTTCTTTGAATATAGTAGACATATACAGAAAAGCATTTATATTTAATTCTTCAGAACAAATTCTGTATTGATTTAGTTTGAATTTTGGGTCAGTTCATGCTATGTTGGATTGATTTAAATTTATATTCATATTTATACACCGCGCCTGAAAAAGGACTGGAACCTGGAAGATTGTCGAAAATTGAAACAAGAACGCGATGTGGTGAAATAGTAATGTGAAAGTGCAAATAACCACAATCTGAGGAGGTGCAAGCAGTAGACTTGGCCCTCTGCTCTATCTAATTTACACCGTTGATGTTCCATCTACGTACAATACTAAAATTCCTTCTAACTACACGTAGATTTTATCTGTCAGTGAATTACAAGAAAATCTACAGAACCACCTTAAGTTCTTACAAAATTAGTATGACAAATGAAGAATTACTGTTAATAATGACAAATTTGTTCAAGTTATGTTTACCGAGAAACATAGTGCATGTCTTCAAGTAGCAATCAACAATATTGCTATACCAATAAAGCCAAAAGTTAAATTAACTAGGGACGCATCTTGATTAACAAACTCCCCTAAACACTGCAAATCGAAACAGAAAAAGAAGATATTAACTAGGAAACTAAACAAATGTATTGAGTAATTGGAAGGCTATCCCAGCTTTAACTAGAAAATAAATTTCTCCTTTATACAACTATATTAAAGCCAATTTAGACATATGGTATGCAACTCTGAAGTTGTACAACATTGCCCAAATCTAAAATTCTCCAACGGTTCTAATCCAAAGCTCGTCACCTAATGGCGAATGAAACTGTCCACAAGGATCTTGAAAATCCATTATATAGCTAACGAATTTCAAAAACTAACAACTACTGATAAGTTCAACCTTGTGGAATACGAAAACAATCTTGTGGATCAACTAGCCTATGAACCAACAATTTCAGGAAGTTTGAGTCGTCAGCGACTACATGATCTCATTAAGCGCCCTAACCAGAAATAATTAAAGTGTTATTCGGGAGTAAAATCAGAGGATGAATCTCCTTCAAGCCAGTAGCATATGTACAGAATAGCCATCCGAAAACGAAACAAGCGTGTTTTGTGGCACTAAACCTCAATTCTTTAAAGAACGCCCGAACATGTCAAACTAATTTGCCAGAGGACATATAATACGACTATTTCCCTTCACCTATCTTCAACCCTAAAATTGGGGCGACAACACCTTTAAAATTAAAAAAAGCAAGTTATGTCAAAAGACATGCAATTTGCAAGCTCGATGCTTATTCCTTACAGTTTTGTTTTTTTTTGAGATTCCACGTATTAGTTTGCTCAGAAGTGCAGTCCAAAGTTTCAGATTAGTAAATGTTCTGGAGCATTTATGGAATGAGTTGACCATACGTTGACGTAAACGTTTGAATAGTTTATTTTTACATCAGTGTAACGCCGTATTTCGTAGTTGTTGTTGTTTTCTTTGAACATTTATAATGTTTTATTTGATTTCAGAAAGAGTTGAAATAATTGCGTTTTTTTTGGAAACAAAACTACATTAATTCATACATTAATTCAGTTTTAAATGATATAGAGGATCATTACCTGGAAGATCATTTAACGGAGCTGCTCCGCCTTTCGCACAGATTGTTCGGCAGTATTTGGATGGAAAGTTTCCGGGTCAATGGATTCGAAGAAGAAGCGGTAGATTTTTCAACCCGATTCCTTACAAGATTTACGACAGCATATAGTCAACAAATACCATTTAATCACTCCACAAATGTTTCAGAATGTGCGACGAAATTTTGAGCACAACCTTTATGACTACATGGACGCCGGTGGTACTGACCTCAGCATACTTAGTACCTTGAAACTTAGGACTGCATTTCCGCAGAAGCTGATGCTCGGAAAACAAAAATAACATTACTATAAAACAAATTCATCTAGCTTGCAAATGATATTTCTTTTGATACCCCGGTGCCGTTTAAAACCTTTAGGTACCCCAATTTTGGGGTAGAAGGTAGGTGAACGGAAATAGCTGTATTACATTTCCCCTTGGCTAAGTAACTTGAAGAGTTGTTTTCCGAAGACTGCTCAGTTAGTGACACGTCCTTGTTTCGCTTTCGATAGGCCGCCCTGTATACCTATAGTCCTATACCATTTATATTTCATAACAGTCGATTATAAATAAGCAATTATGATTAAATTTAAAAATAAATAAAGTGATACATTCTCAAACTATTTTCCTTAATTTCCTATACAAAATCTTTCAAAGCTTACGATTTTAATCCGTTTCGGTAGAGCAACTGTATAATGTAGCTAGGAATAAAAAATTCACCATAATAGTATAATATAGCTCAAGACGCTCAACGTCTTATCTAATAAAAGTCCCTTGAAATAACCACAATCTGAAGGGGTGCAAGTCGAGTTCCTGGCGTTTGTCAGCAGGGTACGTGATAAGAATATAAAAAGGTTAAATTCAGATAAGCATACAGAGCTTTAGATAATTAGCGAAACATGCAATTCACGTTCCCTAAAATATCATACCCTCTAAAGTGTATTACACGTAGGGTAATATTTAACGTACATGAGAAAATGTTGAAGCTTTATACATAAATAGCTTGAATGTGAAACTAGGAAGTTTTCAGATTGCTGAGCTACTAGACAACATACGTAGAAAATACATACAAAATGTACCTAAATTGCCTTATTTATACCATAACTGAAATATTTTAAGTATGTTGTTTAGAACAATTCGTATAATTGTATATGCTCGGAGATTTAAACAATTTAGTAATTACGAAAATTATTAAGCCGTAAAAGTTAAAATTTCAACAACTCACTGTGCTGTGTTATAATTTACTCAAGAACAAGTAGGAAACTCATTGACATTTTTGCATTACCATATGTAAACCCAAATGCTGCTATACATTTTCTAACTGTATCTGATTTAGAAACTTCACTGCAAAGGCTCTAATATTTATCATATGAATAATGTTTCCCTGTGACCTTTGGCTTTACATTTGTAGGAGGCAATTAGTATGGGGTATCATGAAGTATTTACGAAATCAATAAATAGCATGTATTTTTAGTTCGTATTTATTGTGGTGAATATCAGCTCCCCTTCTGTACTTTCATGGATGAAGAAGCAATCCTGATAAGTACACATATTGAAGGTATAAGATAATACAACATCACGTGCAGCAGAGATACAGGGTGTAAAAAGTGACTAACATTGATGCAGTAATACTTTTTGAGCATAAATTAGTATTTTCATTGATTACGTCATTGACATCAATAAGACAGTTATTTCTCCAAAAAAGTTGTTAGGTAGTGATTTAATTTTTTTTTTAGGTTTAAATAACTTCGTATGATTATATTGAATAATACAATAATACCACAATAACATACTTCTAATTCGAAATAGTTGGTAATAATGTTTTCCTAACTATATGTCTTCTTCTTCTCATTTTAGGACTGGGTCGTGTTAATTCCAAATATACTTACTTATTTAATAATCGGTTTCGGACATATTATGTCTACTAATTGTCTTGGTATACTGACGTCCAGCTTTCGCACCATCTTTTTGGCGGTCGTCCTGCAGCTTTTGTTGTCTGTGTTCGTACTTCCTGGTTTAGGTTTCTACTGTGTTCATGCTGAGGTAATTAAAGTTCATGACTTGTTTAACTGTTTTGTTGTCGATTGCAAGTTTGCAGCGCAGGGGATCCTTAGATCATTGCCTGCGTTTTCTCTGTTGATATTTCCATATTCAATTGCTCTGCTGTTGTTTTGAACTTGAACAGTAGTCGTTGTAGGTCATCTTCGTATTCGGCCATGATAACCGCATCATCGGCATAACACACGATCTTTATTTGTTTATTCCCCATTCGATATCCACCACTGAGTATTGACACTTTCAGTTATCTTGTCCATTAATATGTTAAATGATATAGGGCTCAGGCTGTTCCCTTGTCTTACACCTGTTGAAACAGGAACCTCTTGTGTTAATTTATTATTCGTCTTAATACTGGTTTTGTTATTTGTGTATAATTCCTTTATAATGTCTGTCACTTTATGGTTGATCTTGTTTTGTTGTAAACTATTTAGGATATCAGCTAACTTTATTCTGTCGAAGGCTTGTGGCAGGTCTATAAAGCATAAAAATGCTGATTTGTCAAATTCTATAGCCTTCTCGACAATCTGGCGTAGTATGAATATTGCGTAAATAGTAGATCTGTTCTGACGGAAGCCTTGTTGTTCTTCACTTAATCGAATTTCGTGTGTGATATACTCTGCTATGATGTTTGTTAATAATTTTGCCATACTACTTAACAGGCAAATTTTTCGGTAATTCTTTGGGTTTGTATTTGTCCCTTTCTTAAGTATGGGGATAGTAATACTTGTATACCACTGTTCGGGCACGGTTCCAGTATCAAAGATCTTTTTGAAGAAGGTTGTTATTTCTTGAATTAGTGCATCTCCTCCATATTTAATTATCTCATATGTGATTTGATCCACCCCAGGGGATTTTCTGTTTTTCAATTTTTTAATTGTCGTTGTTACTTTATCTTGGGTGAATTGGAGCGTTTCAGATTTAGTGGCTTCTCCTTCTTTGTCGTCATCATTGATTCGTGTAATATCTAATGCTTCTTCAGGGTCATTCGTAGCTGCTCCATATAGATTTTTAAATGGGTAACCCACCTTTGCGGTGTGATAGTGGTCAATTGAACGTATTCACTTATTGACTGTCTTCTATTTCTTGACATGTTCCACACTTTCTTTTGTCCGCCGTAAAGGTCATGTTCCATTTGCTTGGAAAAAGTTTCCCAAAAATCCTTTTTTGTTTCTTTTATTCTATCATTTACGGTATTTCGTTTTTCCTTGTATTTAGCGTATTCTTCTAAGGTTTTATTATTCCTATATATTAAGTACGCGTTTCTTTTCTCTGTTGCTAATGTCTTAACCTCTTCCGCGAAGCACGGTTTTGTTTCTGTTATTGGACTTAAGGAGATTTTTTCTTTAAGTCTTTGTTGATATAAATATTTTGTGCTGTAGTTTGAAAAGGATTCTATATTGGTAGGACATTTCCCTGTCCCAAGCCCGGGATGTGAGAGGGGGAGGGTTCCTGGATAAGGCTAGCAACCTATCTGGGATAAAGGATAAATATTGCTCACAGAACCAAATACAATGCCTCCGTAACTATATGTGTGGATAGGAAACACAAGTTAGGTTGAGCAGTTAACTTGATCTCCAGACCAGAATCCAATAATTTGGGTTATATTGAACGTGCAGCTCAGATACTTGCTTGTTGTATTACACACTGCTATCAGTATGTATAAGTATTAATTACAATAAGTAGTATATTATTCTTGTTAACATATCCACGGCAATTGTTTTGTTAGAATATTATTTTGACAGTTGCAATATCCGATAGTTCTGTTTATATAATGTGGAACAGCCCATAATAAAAAATTTAATTTCGTAAGAATGAATGCGTAAATTCATCTGAAATTCTTACAAGCTGTGAGCACAATACGATGGTCAATGTTTTTTAGTGTTTGAAAGGTCGAAATCTTTTATAGATGGGAAAACTCGTGTACAAAATGAGCCTTATGTACAACGAGCTGCAACTTCCGTTAATGTTGAAGACTTAAAAACAGATAAAAATTAGCACTGTAAGGTGAATGCAAGGTGAATTCTGTGTTTTTGATGGTAGAACACAAGTTGAATTGTTTGCATATCACTTCTTTTTAACTGCAGCGACATGAAAGAAGAGATTAATTTTTTAACTAAATTTTTACATCTAATGAAACCAGGGTACAGTATTTTACTCCTAAGTCAAAATCTACAAGCACGCAGTAATGTCACACCACATCTCCAAAGCCAAAGGAAGCAAAAACGTTGTTGTAAACTGCTAAAGTGCCAATTTTTTTGAATTCTCAAGAGGTGCTCTTTGTTGATTACCTTACCGAACGTCGTAAAATTAATGCAAACTATTATTCGGCCCGGTAGGTATTAGAAAGCTTTGAGCTCTATGGCGCAAGTGCATTTTGCGATATGGGTCTGGGTTATGATTCCGGTCGAGGACAACAACCTTTACTTTAAGAGCTTCTACGTTAGAAGACACCGTTCATTTGCAATATCACTTCACTGTAGCGCAAGTGCTTGGTGTCTGTCAGTGCTGAGGTTGTCGGTTTCAATTCTAGATCTGTTACTTTGTTATTTAGAATTACGTCACCGCAGTTTTCTTTAAAAAAACCTAGAAGCAGTTTTCGGTTATGTACTTTGTAAATACCCATAACTGCCCACTAATCATGTAAACGTTTGTTGTGGTTTAGTAAAAAGTAAGCAACTAAATAAGAAATCGTTTTGTTCTAATATTTCAAATTAACGCGAAACGATACAATACACATTTTTTGGGATTCATTATTACATATCATACCGTATGTTAGATTGTAAATTTCAAATATTACCATAGTTGCTGTAATGGAATAAATACTAACGTTACAAACATGTTTCTGTATGAAAATATTCCATTCCTAATACCAAATCCAATAAATATTTACATCTACCAATTTACTATTTTTCGCAATTGGTCTAACATAAATCTGTAACACTTACTTATTCCTTCTACTCTAAGAAGTAGAGGTTTCCCAAACGTTCCTTGTCATGTGCATTCGATTTTCGTCTGTATATCAAAAATAGAATACATAAAAAAAATCTTATCGTATAAAACACTATGGGAATTTTTAAAGAGACGAGAAAAGAATAAATAAGCAGACATGTCACTACTGTGGATTGATGTGTGGATGTCTGGTCGTCAAGAGGCAATAGCTAAGATGAAATATTGCATTCTTCAACCGAGCTATATTTTGTTCGAAATTGTTAAAATGCTATTTTTAAGAAAACTACTTACATTTCACATTCATCGAGAATTGAAAGTTAAGTTTTGATACAAAATACTACATTTAAATAACTAATACTATGTGAAAATTGTTTAACAACGCTTACATTTGGTGTTTCAAGCAGAACTATGATTTCATTTTAGTTAATCTTGAAATGGTAGCTTCGTGCAGTAGTAAAACTTCATTAAATGTAATTTTCTGATCGAAATTGTCTATTATCCTTTAAATCTGATTCAGCAGTAAATACATGGAAGCTTTCTAGCAAAACTGTATAGCAGAATGTTTCATTTTTAGATTCTTTCAGCGTTCCTTACTATCTCTATGAAATAGGCTATGTAAACCGACTTCTATTCATTTATTTAATTTGTATACGTTGACATGTATGGGCTTTGGGCAGTTAGGCAGGCTCTATGAAAGTCGCATGAGTTTGAAACTCCTGTAACTGTTATCGGTGGAAGAATATAATGAAATGAAAGACAAATATTGACCAACAAAGAATGACATTTAGAAGAAGAAAAATTCTAAAAATTTTACGTAATGGGGAAATTCAAGATAGACTAATGCTTTTCGAAATCAAATTTTTATTATACATTCTCCTGGTGTAAAAATATATGTTAAGAGCTGTCTAGTCTAGAGTTTAGACGGAAAGCTTCTGTTAGTTTCGTAGGAAATGGCAGTCACAATCAACATTATAGGTAACGTGCATATCAAATAAACACTTCTAAATTTTTTCCCTTTTAATCGTTCATTTAGAATATAAGTTAGGAGCGTTGACGTATATAAAAATCCATGACAGGAATAAGAAATAGAAATGGCTAGCCTCAGAAATGAATTAGGAAGGGTAACTAGCCAGATTGACATATAGCAAATAGACAACACAAATAATATACTACTGCCCTCGAAATGTAAAAGCGCGACTAGAAAAGATCAGATAATACCAAAAAAAGTAAGGGCAATAAACTGGAAAGGGTAGAGGCAACTGCAAAGAATACGGGCGGGCCTTCAACCCGCAGTAGGTTGTTTGACGACGAGAATAGCTCAAAGTCCCACGTAAAGATTAGTTAAGCTTGTACTATAATCGAAAAAAGTGATGACTCTGGCAGCAGGCGTGTATAGGCAACCCGTTGTAATTTAACACCCGCATTGAATTAGTTCTTCTTAGATAGAAGTTTGTAAACGGATGTTCATATTGACTATCAAAATTTTTTATAGTTTACGAGGGGAACTCAAACAGTTATCTACATAGTCATGAAAACAATGGCTGAGCAGCTTATGCTATTAATGTTATATTGGGGCCGCGGTAGAGTAGCGGCCGCGGCGCTTGGCTTCGAAGCTGTTCCACTAGTCACTTACATTCGCATCCTGAGCACTGCACTTTTCCAGGGAGTTTGTGGTGTCTGGGGCATGGGATTTTTCAAGACTGGGGCATATTAGACCCGTGAATAGTACGAAATGTGCTGAGCTGGGATAAACTGGGTGGGAGGGGAATCATGGGGTTTCCACGATAATTAAAAAAAATTTTATATTTTTTGACAGTTGTTAATTCAATTTTGTTCAAATTTGCACACGCATGTCAAAAATATTGTGTTCAGATGTATTAAAAATTAATATTGTAAAACTTGAACACCGGAGCGTCCAAAAACTATCTATGACAGGATGACCGCGATCTACGGAGAAGAAGCTCGATCTTAATGCAAGGTTAAATTTTGGTGTCAACAATTTCATTGGAGACTGGAATCCGTTGAAGATGACTCAAGATCGGACAGACCTTCAGATGCGACTAATGAAGAAATGTGCCAGAAAGTTGAGGCTATGGTGATGGAGGATTGACGTTTGAATGTTGCAACTACATCTTTAGTATTAGGAATTTCTGAAGAAAGCACTATTACCATTTTACACGATAAATTAGGTTTGAGTAAGGTTTTAGCGCGATGGGTTCCAAGGATGTTGTCTCCTGAACAAAAATTGCACCGCTTACAAATTTGCGAGCAACATTTGTCCACTTTAGAAAAGGATTCAGAGTTTCTATCACGAATAGTACCCTGAAACGAAACAAGAATCCATGCATTGGGTCCATAAGGGTTCCCCACCTTCCAAGAAATGCCAATACCTTCTGGTGGGAAGTTAACGGCCACAATTTTCTGGAACGGGGAGAGAATATTATGAATCGAATATATGCCAAGAGGGATACATTACTGGAGAAATTTATGCCAATACTTTAAAAAATCGTTTGTGTCAGTAAAGTATCCTACTTTTACATGACAACGTACGAGTCCACAAGGCTCGGAACATCTTGCCTGTATTAGAGGAATGTGGGTTACAGGAGATTGATCACGCACGTTACAGCCCAGATATGCCATCATCTGATTTGTATCTGTTTGGAAAACTGCAAAAATTTTTAAGAAGACGAAGATTTTGCTCAGATGACGAACTGAAACGGGCCGTCGATGACTATTTCGCTAATCAGCCAGAGAAATTTTGTCCTGAAGGTATATACCAACTTCCGAACAGATGGTGTAGGTGCGCTGACAGAGATGGATGTTATATTAAAAAATAAAATTATTAGTTTTGTATGTCTCTTCTTCTGTCTGCATGACTAGGTAGATACGATTTTGAGTTCCCCTCGTATATAGTATTCGATTGTCAAGATCAGAAGAATGAACGCATTACAGAAATTACACCGAATTTGATATTATTATAAAGTATTAACTTACAAGATACGTATTTATTTTAAGTTAATTGCTAGTCCTCATTAATATATAGGAGTATAGTCCTAGTATTTGATAATATTGTTTATTTTACACGTATTTCCATAATTGAACTTAGAGGTAGTGAGAGTACCGTATAACATTGTTTTTACCTCACATTTTATACTTTGAATTTCTACATTACAAACAGTTTGTATTAAACATTTCAAATAAAACGTGGTTTTTAAATTATTTCACTGTTACATTACTTATATTTGTTTCTATGATTGATGTGTTTGTTTGCCTTGATAACATGCAAGTGCAGGCTTTTCCAACCATTACAATTTAGTTTTCCAATTTTAAGCAGAAGATAATGTACGAAATTGTGCTTTGAAAGAATATTTGAATTAATTAGTAAATTAATTTAAATTTTTAACATAAGTGTTTTCTAGGTGCAGCAAAATACTTCTTCAGTACATAACTCATATTCCACTTCATGATAATTTTGAATTTATATGGCTTGACATCACTTTTGAAGTTAGAAAAAAAATCTGCTGAACGTTTCTCGTTGTTAACAATAACATAAAAATATGTTGCCTAAGCGTGAGTGATAATAGCCTCACTATATATTATGTACCGAACGTATGGAAGGTAACCGAAGTCATAATGATACAGAAGCCAGGAAAACCGCCGAATGAAACAGCATCATATCGGCCCATCTCGCGCTTACCAATAATTTCAAAGGTATTTGAAAAGCTATTACTCAGAACGCTCAAACCAATAATAGAAAGAAAAGAACTACTACCAGCACAACGCTTTGGATTCCGAAACCAACATTCAACTGTAGAGCAAGTTTACAGAGTAATAAATACCACAGAGAAAAGTCTTGAGGAGAACAAAGTATACTTAGCAATCTTCTTAGATATTGACCAGGCTTTTGAAAAAGGTGGCATCAAGGACTAAATCACAAACTAAAAAAATCTGTCTAAACAATTTGCTGAACTTCTGAAGTCTTACATCGTAAACAGACTATTCAGGATAAAGTAAGAAGAGGAGTGCTCCGACTTATATGAAATTAAGGCAGGAGTACCACAAGACAGTGTACTGGGGCCAATACTATATCTAATGTACACCAACGATATCCCATCAACCAATGAGATAACAATAACCACGTTTGCAGACGACACTGCAATACTAGCGGTAGGCGACAGAACTGGAGAAGCAGCAGAAACATTACAAAAAGCCACAAACCACGTGGACAGATGGACAAAACGATGAAGAATAACACTAAATGAAAGCAAATCTGTGCATATCAATTCCATGAACAAGAAGGATGATTATGTGTCAGTGACACTCAACAATAGCATCATACCGCATGCTAATACAGCTAAGTATTTTGGAATGAACTTGGATGCCAAACTACGACGGAAAGAGCATATAAAGAAGAAAAGGGAAGAAATAATTATAAACTATAGGAAAATCTATTGGATACTGGGAAGAAACTCGCAACTTTCAATACATAACAAGTTACTTCTGTACAATCAAGTTTTAAAACCAGTACAGAAATACGGTTGTCAACTTTGCGGCTGCTCCAACAAAATTAACATTAAACAAGTTCAAAATTTCCAGAACAAAATGCTAAGGAATATCGTAGATGTAGCCTGGTATGCTAGAAATAGTGATATCCTCAGGGATCTAGGGATAAAAACCGTGACGGAGGAAATAAAAGACCTTAAAAGCCCAGAAGCATGAGACCAGGCTTCATCACCACGTAAACGTCGAGGTAATCCAACTCCTTGACAATACACATCTAGTGAGAAGGCTCAAGAGGACCAAACCGTTTGAGCTAGTGTAAAGAGAGCTGAAAGTGTCAGTGAAAAAAGCAAAGCAAAAGTGAAGTGTTAACACACAAAAAAAGTGATGCAAGACAGAACTAAGAGGACACCATTGAGTGAATTCTTAGCATAACTATTTAGTTAATTTAAATTAGATCAAAATTTCCGGTTAGTCTTTTAGGCTAGTCGCGATGTAACATCTTATAATTACCAAAAAAATTACTTTTCTCGCTCACTGTACATCATTTACAGATTATGACAGAATGTTAACTGATTGAATACAGATGTGGTTTTTTAAACAAAATTGGAAACCGTATCACAGGAAACATATACTTAATAATTACATTTTCAGCAGTACTACAATAAAATAATTTGTCGCATTTTGCAAACTAAGCAGGTATTAAGCAAGGTTGCATACTATCACATACGAGGTCGGACAAATATATAACGGGATTGATCAAATACAAAGCATGTGAGTTAGGCATAGGTGAAAATACCTCGAGCGTCCTTCGAAGTAATCTCCCCCGACTTCTACGCACCGTTGACGTTGACGATACAAATCGCGGAAAGTCTACTTAAACTTGTCGCGAGGAAGTGCGTTTAGTTCGGCGATGACATTCCGTTGAATGTCTTCCACGTCGTCAAAGTGCCTTCCCTTGAGGGTCAATTTCAGCTGAGGAAACAGCATGAAATCCGCTGGAGACAGATCCGGCGAATAGGGAGGATGTTCTAAGACTGGGACATTTCTTGTCGCCAAAAACGTCTTCACAATCAAGGCAGAATGCACAGGGTCATTGTCGTGTAAAAGATGCCACTTGCCGGAGGCTGCCAAATGCGGTTGCACACGTCGAATGCGTTTTAGTAAACGCGTCATGACACCCTTGTAGTACAGGGTAGTGACGGTGACACCCGGTGGCTCAAATTCTTTGTGAATGACGCCTTGACTGTCGAAGAAAGTGATCAGCATGGTTTTCACTTTCGATTTTTTGAGACGGAATTTCTTTGATCTGGGAGACGTCTTCGATCGCCATTCCATGCTTTGTCTCTTGCTTTCTGGATCGTACTGGAAGCACCACGACTCATCACCAGTAACAATTGAATTCAGAAAATTTGGGTCACTGTTGGCTGTTGCAATGAAGTCGCGGGAGCTGTCCACTCTATGCGCTTTCTGCTCAGCGGTCAAATTGTGCGGGAAAAATTTGGCACAGATCTTCCTTTTCTTCAAATCCTTCTCCAAAATGGTTCTAATCGTTTCA
Source organism: Limonius californicus (assembly GCA_014611495.1). Taxonomy (NCBI): domain Eukaryota; kingdom Metazoa; phylum Arthropoda; class Insecta; order Coleoptera; family Elateridae; genus Limonius; species Limonius californicus. The sequence continues at coordinate 243 of JABXWE010044729.1, read as the reverse complement.
CGGCTAATATTCAGCTCCTGCTCCATCATTCTCAGTGTCAGTCGTCGATCAGCCGCCACAAGTTGTCGTACTTTTTCAATCGTTACGGGGTTTCTCGTTGGGATCGGACGACCCGGCTTCTGATCATCGTAAAAGTCCTGCCGACCTTCACGAAATCTCGCAAACCTCTCGAAAACGTGAGTACGGGACATGGCCTCATCGTCGTACACAGTTTTCAACATCTCGAATGTCTCCGTGGCCGTT
>JABXWE010044727.1:0-10241 GCA_014611495.1 Limonius californicus | reverse complement strand
CAAACACACAGTATGGATAAGAACTATTCTATTAAGCATGCAGATGCAATAGTACATACTAGCACAAAATTAACATCATCCACCAATAAGTATCATAGGTCGGTTTTCCATATGAGAAAGATTCAGCATGCCTGCAACAAGTTTATAGTGTGTTTTCTACATTTTTAAATATAGCTACCATATTTTTAAGCAAAATAGCTCAAGCAAATAGTGGGATTAATTTATATTGTATCAGAAAAGCACTAACCTGCGTGCTGCTTCTTTTTCCTTCTTACAGCAGCTGCAATGAGCGCCGTCATATCATCTTCACTACAATTACTCCTCATAGCATCTCGAAGAGAGACTTCTGTGTTGCCAAATAAACAAACCTTCAAATTACCGTCAGCTGTAATCCGGAGTCTGTTGCAACTGCCACAGAAGTGTTCGCTCATTGAAGTAATGAAACCCACTTGGCCTGCATATCCTGGTACTTTCCAAGCCTGCGTATAATTATTCATGTGATGATACAGAACATAATACTGTTGCAATTAATGTTCAAGAACAACCCCACATATTATGAAAATTATTAGCCAAGACTGTTAACAACTATTATAATTATAATTCCATCTAGTTGGATGCAACACAAAATGTAACAAAGCTTATCGAATAAACGCCATGAATTAACATTTGATGTAACCAACTTGTAAAACAATGTTGTATCCGTTTGGAGTATGGGTATAATATGTGATTGCTTGGAGAATAACGAAAAACATAACCTCATTGTGCGCTTACAAAAGTGATAACATGTCATGTCACTTTTGATTTATCCATAACCAACTATGGAAAATTAATATCAAGCTGCAACGATCGCACGGTAAGCTCAGACCTACGTTTGACGTAACAAGCATACAATGAGTATGTGCTTTTGTTTATTTTCCAAGAGCTACATCACGTGTGCACACTTTGTTACAGTTAACAAGACAGAGAAAAAAAATTAATTTTCAATATAAATATAACTGGAAATGACGAAACTCCTAACAAATTTGGCAATGTCACATCTAGTCATCCTACTCTATAAAATGTCTAATTACGCTTGCTTAGCTGACATTAAAATTCATCTTGATGTTACAACAGAACCTATTTCGTTTTGAACTCTTATCTGCTTTTTGTGTAACATCCATTCAACAGCAACTAGGACAGCATGAAAAGAGTCGACTAGGTAAATTAAAACAGATGCTTTTATGAGCAGCAAACAAAGATTGAGGTTATGTTTCCGTTTCGTTTACACTCAGTAAAACTAGGTGATCCATAAGCCTTAGATTACAGACAATGGGACGAGAGACTAGTTACTATGGCATATTGGTCCAGTAATTTTTATTTAATGGCAAGTTAAAGCAAACCTCAGAATATAAACATAACATTAGAATTTTAATGATGACAGGACAGTGTTTTCTGTGTATTTATATTTTTTTTGTTACTTTGTGTAACATTTAGGTCTGGTTTTACTATTCCATTACTGACTATTAGTTAAAATGACTATTAGTTAACGTCAACTAGTAGTTCTGGACCTCGGCCGGTTTAACCATCCTTTGTCAACCTGTAGTTATGTTAACAGACAGCTACTCAAAAACTCTACGAGACATCTTAAGAAAGTTGACTACAGTAGGTTGTTTTACACAAATTGATCTTACGTTTTCACCAACGCTAGTCTGCTTAATGCAGATCACCGCCATTCTCAGCTGTTACTTGTAACCATATAGAAATAACACAACAATATATTATAATAATAATTAGTGTTATTTATTTCTATGCTTGTAACTTACTGGTCGTTGTTGTTAGTTGTGTTTAATTTAATTTCAGTATATGTTTATCAATTTAGTTTGTTCTATTTTATTTATTAGTTTTCTTTAGCGATTAGATTATTTTTAAATTTGATTAGAATTTTATGGGTAGTTATTCATTTGTGTTGTGCCTTCTACAAATAGGCACTGCTTTCAAAAATATCCTCCTCATCACTTGAAATGAAATGAAAATTGCAAAACATCGTGAAAAATAAATTCTTTTAAAATTAAACCAAAGAAAAAATTGAAAAGGAACATCGACAATGAAAAATTAATAATAAGAGAGGTTATGTTACTCGCGGCAATATAAACAAACTAGCACTTTCAAGTGTTGACTACCAGATAATCTGCTAGTCACTTCAACTACTAGTTGACGCCATTCTTTTTTCTTGACTAGAGATTGTAAAACAACAAAGCGTCTGTCAACTGTTAGTCAAGCGTTGACTATCAGTTAACTAGAGGTGGTAAAACCAAGCCTTACTCCTTTTCCTAGTTTTTATTTATTTTCCAAAACGTAGGTATAGAGACAAAAATAATCATAACAGAAAACTAAAGTTCAGTTGCATAAAAAAAAACGTGAGGCCATCACTAAAGGAAAGGTTACTCCACATAAAAGATAAGTTCCCTTCTAAAATATAAAAATGTAATGGTATTGTATTGAATTTGTAGTAGCTTTCCCAAAAATCCCTAGGATAAAAGCGCGTTTGGTCCACAAATTTTGAAAAAAATTCTTGTTTAAACAGTTACCTAATTTTCTTGGCAGTCGTTAATCTGCATTATATAATAAATATGTTTATTCAGTGGAACCTCTTTTAGTGCACACCCCTATTATAGTGGACACATTTGTGTGGACCCGGCATTTTTACATATGAATGATGCTAACAAAATCTCTCCAGTACGGGCACCCTCTGTAATGGACATGGACATACTGTTCAGGGTCCAAAAACTAAAATTAACCCCTTTAATGTGGACACAAGAAATGAACACAACAAGCAGCCATTGTTAGAAGTAAACACGTTTATTCACTTGTCTTAAAAGTACTTAAGTACATCACTGTTAAGTGGCAATCACTTTAAACCCTTGTTAAGAATGGTCATTCATTCTTGCAAGTAAATTTACATAAATGTGCTTAAATCTTCTTTGTAACTGCCATGCTTAACAAGTTGTCACACTTAAACAGTTCTGACTAATTCTCTATTGAATTTAGAACAATGAAATCTTGTAAAATTCTTAAAGCTACATACATAACTGTTACTTTTGTTCCTTGGCTGCTTCATTGGTTTTTATTTTCTTGTGCAGTGTGGTTTAACTTTATATGATGGCACCTCATAGAAATGCACTAACGTTGAAACATAAAATCGACTTAATTAATTTCATTTAAAAAAATAAGTGTGGTGTGAGAAAAGCAGGAGAGCTGTACAAAATATCGAAAAGCTATGTTACAAAATTATGAAAGAAGAGCAGAACATACTTTACGAGTGGACTGAAAATGGTATTGATTCACGAGTGCGAAAATTTAAGTCTAGAGATGGAGTGATTGTGGACAAAGTTGTTGGTGAATGGTTTTACCGAGCATGTGCTAATAATATTCCTGTTTCCGGACCTCTAATCCAGGAGAAAGCTAGGGAAGTGGCCCACGTACGCAAAATTGAAAATTTTCAAGCTTCAAATGGTTGGTTGGATAGATTTCATAGTCGTCACAAAATCTCTTTCAAATCCATCTGTGGAGAATCAGCACAAGTAGATGAAACCACAATTGAAAATTGGACACTGAAAATTCCTAAAATAGTTTTGGAATTTTCTCCATGTGACATTTTCAGTACGGATAAGACAGGGTTGTTTTTTCGTGCTCTACCGGAGAAGACAATGTGTTTAAAAAATAAAAAATTTTAGTGGATGTAAGGAACGATTAACGGTACTGTTCTGTGCCAGTCTCACAGGTGAAAAAATTAAACCATTAGTGATCGGTAAATCTTTAAAACCTCGTTGTTTCAAACAGCTGCAACTGGATAAGTTGCCGGTAACATGGAAGGCTAACAAAAAAGCCTGGATGACCCGTGAAATAATGACCAAATGGCTAGGTGAATTAGACAGAAAGATGGGAAGACAAAAAAAAACATTTTGCTGTTCCTCGATAACGCCACTTCACATCCGATTATTGACCTGCATAAGATCAAACTGGTATTTTTTCCAGCAAATTGTACTTCTGTGTGCCAACCACTCGATCAGAGATTAACTCAAAATTTCAAAATAAAATATCGTCGCTCTATCTTAAAACATTTAATTTTTATAACGGATTCAGCAGAAAATCAATTAAGTTTGTTTAAAACATAAACGTTTTGCAAGTTATTACATGGATATCCAAAGCATGGGAAGACGTAACAGTCACGACAATTCAAAATTATTTTACGAAGGCTGGCATTAATACAACAACTGCCAAATTAATTGAAGAGGAAAACCTTGATCTGCTAACTTTGCAAACACTTCTCAGATCATCACCTGCATCTTCATCATCTATAGAAGACTATATGTTAATTGATCGTGCCCTAATTACTGAAGACACCAGCTGTAGTATTGCTGAAATAACTGCTTCCTGTCTAAACAAGCAGTCACAGATTCTTATTGAGGAGGATGAAGAAGATGATGACGATGATGGCAATAATGTAGAGCAAAATAAAATTCTAAAAATATCCAACAATGGGGAAGTTTTACATCATGTTCCTTTGCTCAAAGAGTTTTGTATAAATAAAGGAGATAGTAGTTCTCTAAAACATGTAAATAATTTTGAGAACACAGTTTGCATACAGACTCATAACCGCAAACAAACTAAAATATCAAATTTTTTTAATCAAAGTGCTAATTAATCGGTGTATGTAGTTAATCATTTTGGGTGTACTTGTATTACATGTAACTTTATATTGGGTAAATATATATATATATATAAATATTAATAAATTTTATTACATAATTTGTGTTATTATTGTAAAAAAAAGAATAAAGAAATCCCCTCTAGTACAGACACCCCTCCATAGTGGACACTTCTGCTGGTCCCACGAGTGTCCACTATAGAGAGGTTTCACTATATTCTGTTTCATATTAATTTTAAAAATTCTATAATTTCAGTTCTTCTAGCAAATTTGTACTCAATACAAATAAAAAAAATAGGTATTGAAGTACTGAAGATTTGCGTAGCAGCATTTTGTCATTTACTCTTGTGATTTCACTCATTTGTGTAGAATTGTATAATGTTATTAGTTCCCAGTTATATACGGACTCCGACTCGGGATGTCGTGCGGAGTAGACGTGCCTCGCCGTGTCTCGCTAAAGAGTCTATTTATTTATTTAGTGGATCTTTAGGGCAAATACCCCCGTTTATTGCGTGATTAAATTAAAATAAAGTGTTAGTTGTGTTTATTTTGCCCAGCGGGTCAGCAAAATTGCGATCGTCTACTTAGCGGCGAACCGATCAAACAGCGGAGGACAGCAAGGACGAGGGAGGATGAAGAAGAAATAGATAGAGAAAGATAAGTAATCTTGTAGTCTGGTATTGTAGTAGTACTAGTAATAAATTTATATGTGTATATATGTATAGATGTATATATAATTAAATCGAACAGGGGATGTAGTAACAATGTAGTACATGAAAGCCAGGAAGGTTAGTATAAGAGGACATGCCTCAAGGGTCGGCTCAGGTAAAAAAACCCTTGCGGACCGAGCCGACAAAAACCTCGTTTATACTAACACCGAAGCTATTGGGGTGAGATCATAAATTTCAATCGAGGGTGACCCAATCCGACAACCGCCAAAAATTTCCAAGAAAGCAAAGGGCACGTTTAGTGAATGGGTCGATTTTGGTCGCATGCCGGATAATAAAATTTGACTTTTGTTATTTTACCAGGTGAATCAGATAGACGTCATAAATTCGCACTGTTGTAAGAAATTGTAATCTTTTAACGTCATAAATGAATTGTAAACGTTACTATCATTTAATCTAATTATACTTGCTGAATTTTATAGTGCGGTATTTTAAATTTTAAACTTAAATTTAACTCAGATACCGCAAATTAGGCAAATTAGGTAGGTCCGATATCTAACATTACGGGATGCGGTCAAGCACAACCAGTAAGATCAGAAGGTAGGAAGACACATATGATTTTTCCTCTCCTACAACAACATAACCTACCAAACGGAATAGAGAAGAAAATATACAATTCCATCATAGCCACAACGTCACTATACGGATTGAAAACCACCAAAATCACAAAAGCCAACAGAATGGCACTTCGAAGCATGGACAAGAAAATCCTCAAACTATTTCAACTAACCACGGGGGTATAAAACACTTCGTCGACGTCACAAGGTATTCTAAAACGAAAAACAATAACTAAACGGCTCACTACATCACGAATTAAATACTGGGCACATATTCTAAGAAGACCTGCCAACCATCCTCTACAGCAAGCTTATGCCATGCAAACAGAAGAAAGAAGATCAGAAGACCATGCTACACGTGGAATACATCATTGGAGAGGAACATACAAAACACCGGCATACCTAAAGAGACATGAGAGGACTGGACACGAAGAAAAGAGGACATCCCAAAAGAAGCCAGAAGCGTATACGCAGTGATTGAAGAATCCGATCAAGAATTGACTGAAGACGAACAGAATAACGAAGAAGAAGAAGAAGCAAGAGGGTGAGGAAGGGGAAAACAAAGGAGAGGGAACGAAACAAGTAAGTAAGTAAGAGTTAATATTAAGTTATTAGCTAGTAAGAAACTAAGATAGGTGGAAACTGTTACCTTAGAACAATAGATAGTTAAGAGATACGAACAATGTGAAACTTGGATACCAAAGTTTATTATGGTTAAAGGCATAATCGCATAACGGTCCCGGCTACGTACTCAAAGTCCCATTGCTGCGTAGTCTACTAACTAGCCGGTGTTGCAACAGCGGTGCCTTGCGGTATACATTGCAGGCATGCTAACGTTGTGCAATGCCCCACCCGATCCCACCCTATCCCGAAAATTCCTACCCACCTACTGGCATGGGGTGGGCCTGGCGTATCCAGGATCGACCCTCGAGTCAGCTCCATGTCAGATGATGATGATGATGATGAGTTCCCAGTTATATACTCTTGTCATAAGCTTAACCAACACTTAGTGGAAAAATGACACTAAAATGGTGTATAAATTGACACCGACAGTAATTTATTATTTATATATAATATTGTCCATGTTCCGAGGGTTGCCTATAAATGCTAAACATTCCTGCACTTAATGCCGTACTACCGACTTCTATTATTCTCTATATTCTATGACTACCAATCATCTAAAAAAAGACTAACTTCAACTTGTCATTTTTACTTTACTAAGTTTGAAGGTTTTACTATGATTAATTTTTGAGGTGATGGTGATTATTTTCAATAACAGATGTTACACTGTCAAAAGGCAAGCAAAGTATTTATGTTTTAGTAACAATTTAAAATATGATACCCAATATAATATAAGTGCCAGATAATTTGCTAATTCCAAATCCATCAGCATCTCTATAATCATTTATTGACACCTAGTATATACAAATACCTTGGAAGTATCATTAGGTCCATTTTCCAATGCTTGAAAATCAGGCCACACATCACGAATATTTTTCACCATTTCCTGATAAGGTACCATTTTCTGCATCTCCCATTTGTTACCACTGAAAGGCATGTATTCAATAAATCTGACATCCACCCTCTTGTGTTCTGTCAGTTGTACAAAGTCATTCACCTCATCGTCATTAAAACCTTTCATGACGACACAATTAACTTTAACAGGATCATATCCAAGTTGGAGAGCAAGATCGATGCCCATCATCACACGTTCCCAGCCTTTGCGTCGAGTTATGTGTTCATAGCGATCAGGTTTCAGTGTGTCAAGGCTAATGTTTAAAATGTCTAGACCTGCTCTTTGCAGAGCTACAAGCTGCCGAGTCAAGACAAGCCCATTAGTTGTTATCGCCACTGCCTCCAGACCATCAATTGCTTTTAAAGATGCTAAAAATAAATAGCATTATAGATAACTATAACATAAAAATGTAGTTTGTTACCAATGATATCGACAAGATCTTTTCGGACTGTCGGTTCTCCTCCAGTTAGTCTGATTTTTGTAACACCTTCTTTGACGAACAGTTTGGCGAGGTGAATCACTTCGTCTGTTGTTAATAAATTGTTTTTTGGAGTTAGTTTTACCCCTTCTGCTGGCATGCAATATTGACCTGTGGTAAATTTCCAAATTTAGTATCTTGTAGTATTATATTTTTATTTCAATTATAATATTTTAAAAACTACCAAAAGAAATTAGAATGCTTAAAATATACTAGTGGATATGTTTAATTTATACAAGAATAAAAATATATTATGTAACCGAATTGTGAAAAATAATAATAGGTACCATCACAATGTAAAATATTGTCATTGAAGACTTTGTTAATAGGCTTCTTTTATTTTTGTTGCAACATCTATTTAATGATATAATAGATAAAGTATAAGGATAAAAGGTAAGGTTACCTATGGGAAATAGGTAATTATTAAGGAATTATTACAATTGTATAAATTGACTATTTCCATCTAACAATATACACAAGACGGCATGAAAAACGACCAGAGCTGTAACTTACTTATTTCTTATCTGATTTTAATAAATAAAACACCAAATTAAATGGTTTAAAGTATACTATAAGCTGATATTAAACGATCTTTCTTAATTTCAAAAACTTCCGAGGAACGATAGTTAACTTTGTTATTTATTATGGTCGCCATGTTGGATTCACACGCCATTAGATTTTTTTTCTTAAATAACGTATATTTCCAATCTGTTAGTTACATTTTTAAATTTAAAGGAGCTTTTAAGTATTGTTACAACAATCGGTTGTCTAGGCAATTAGCGGATTTTAATTTAAAGTGTGATTATGAAATCGGGGATAAGCAAATCAGATTTAAATAAGAAGTAAATTACAGTGAAATATACATGAGGAGCAAACACCCACTGGCATTCCTCCCAATAAATTTTCTTACATATGTATATCGAACAAACAGGTGCAACTCAAAAGCGGTAAGCAAGATCCAAAGGCTTGAAGCGCTTAAGTCTAGGCACTTGGTAACTGTTACCAAGCAGAGACAGCGCGAGGGGATTGGGATGCAGTTCCAATCGCTACTTAGCACTACAATGCACTACTTCTTTAACTGATTTGATATTAAGGTCTTCTCGGATTTCTTTGTTTGGGATATAGTAGAGGGCATCACAGATGGTACGAAGAGTCTTTGATTGAAACCGTTCCAATACCTCAATGTTAGAGTGCGATGGTTCCCCAGAGCTGGATTCCATAACTCCAGATAGGCTTTAGAATGGATTTATAGACCAGAGTTTATGGCGAGTGACAGCTTGGATTTACGACCTAGTAACTAGTAATAAGACTTGAACTTTAGGTTGAGCTGTTTCCTTTTCATCCAGATGTGGGTTCGCCAAGTTAAGGTTTTGTCGAGGTGCAGTCCTAAATACTTCACACAATCCGTTTGCGGTAAGGCTTGACTATTTATTGTAACCTTAGGGACGAGGCCTCTACATTTGGTGAAGGTGATTTGCACCGACTTTTGACTATTTAATTTGAATCGCCATTTTGTAAACCATTCAAAGACAATGTTAAGGGTCTGCTGTAGAGATTGGGCGGCCAGATTGGGAACATGGTGTGTGGCGAGGATTGCCGTATCGTCGGCATATGTTCCAATGGTTGCGCTGGGACTAGTGGGAATATCGGCTGTGTACAAGGTATATAAAACTGGCCCCAGAACTCTACCTTGAGGCACGCCGGATTTGATTGGATAGAGGTCGGAAAGAGCATCTCCAAACTTAACTTGGAAGTATCGTTCCTCCAGATAGGATCTGATAATGCTGTAAAAAGGGTGAGGGAGGATCCGTTTTAATTTGAATAAGAGACCTTTATGCCAGACCTTGCCGAAGGCCTACGCCATCAGATAAATAAAAAAAATTCGTTTTTCAAATGTGTAACCAACATGACCTTTAACTTCCAAAAATCTTGTTGAAATTTGAAAATTTGTATAAAGAATTTATAAAATCGCGAATCTTTTGAAAAACAATTGACATAATTATTACTTGCTTGCTTGCTTTGAAAGAGCGAGATCTAGGACGCGGTTTTCCAAGCATCTCTATGCACTTAGGCCACATTTGGCCCATTGTACACCCTAACTAAGAATTTTGCCTATCTGGGGTAATTCCAACTCCAGTAGTGATTTTTAACGTATCACACATCGCAGTGGCACGGGACCTACGGCTTTACTTCTTATCCGACAGAAGGCGCATTTTCAGATTTTTCCCCGCTAGAAAAATCTCGTCAGCCTCAACCAGGTTCGATCCCGCGTCCC
>JABXWE010044726.1:0-10354 GCA_014611495.1 Limonius californicus | reverse complement strand
CGCACTGAGCTTGTTATTTTAGAAGGAGGTTCCCTAACAGCTCAGCGGTACATCGATGATATTCTAGAGCCTCACGTTATACCATATGCTGAAAATTATGGCGAAGGGTTCATTTATCAACAAGATAATGCCCGCCCCCATTCTGCAAGATTCAAGAGTACTTGAATGCACACAATATTCAGGTTATGGACTGGCCGGCGAACAAACCGGACCTGAACCCTATAGAGCATGCTTGGGATGAATTAAAAAGACGGATTCGAGCAGAAGAAGCTCCTCAAAACATAAATGATCTAAGAAACCGTATTCTGCAGGAATGGGAGCAAATACCACAAGAACGTTTTCGAAATGTAATCAACAGTATGAGTAACAGATGTCGAAGTGTCCTATTTGCGAGAGGAGGTCATACCCGTTACTAGCTTTAACTTTAAAAAGGTTTCCTGAGTGTTTTCTTTATTTGTTGTGATTTCTTGTTTAGTACGTTTTTCGTTACTTTAATTTAAGAACTGTGTTAATCGTTTTATAATTATATTTATATGCTTAATAAATAGTTCAATAGTCCGTTGATAACCACTGAAAGTTTCATTCCAATATAAGCAGCCTGTGAAAAATAGTTTAAAATATAATAGTGATGCCTAATTCATTTTGAGCAGTATATATGACCCTCGAGTCAGCTCCATGTCAGATGATGATGACGATGATAAAATTTAAAATAAAAAAATTTAATTATTTGTATAGCTGTACCATGCAACAATGGACAGAACTATCCGACATCGTAACTTTAAAATTGAAAATCCCTCGTATATTATCATATTATCATGGGTTAACGGTCTGATAAAAAAAGGATTGTTGTTTGTTTTATGTTATAACAAGTGTTATCATTGCAATAGCTTTCAAACAAATTAATAGACGATCAAGTTTCTTGCATTATTTCGTTCGCATTAATAATAATTAATATACCTATAAAGGTATAATGTTATTAACAATTTCAACAGTTTTTTAAAATTTATTTACTTGATAGGTATTTGAAAGTGACTTTGAAATGAATTATTAAACAAATATATTGCTCTTCTCATGCTCATGTTTGACTTTATTACTATATGATTTAATCATGCAGAAATATAAATAATTAGGACAGCAGCTTCATTTTCTGTCGTTCTCCTCTATCTTGTGCAGTTTGTGTAAATATTGGGATTAGTCGAATATACAAAATGAGAAAAACTGCCGGGCAGTACTTTGATAAATACACTTTTTATAGGTACCTAAAATTATTAAAATTATTTTAGATTTAAAATGAATTATAAGGTAGAATATTTTTCCAGAAAAAATTGTGTGTCTAATTTATACTTTTGTTTCAGGTAAGCTTTCAACTTCTCAAAATACATCATAAAATAAGAAGCACCCCATCCAGTCCCGCTTTGGTAAATACTTTTTCCGTAATACTTAATTTAAGTCTTTTTATTGTAATTGAGTTTCAGGACTAACTAGATTTTTAGAAAATCTAAATCAATTGTTCTCTAATACTTCAATTTTTTGAACTGACATTGTATTTTAAAACAAAGTAGATTTTCATGGAATTTCAAACCCAGTTTGATTTTTTGAAAGTAAAGTGTTGTTTATGTAAGTTGGATTTTAAAGCGGGTTAGATTTTCAGTAAATCTAAAACAAATTATAGAAATGTGAAAATTTAGTGTTTTTGGTTTAAATTAAACTTTGTTGCGGAATGGATATTCTGAGTACCTATATAAATTTAATTTTCTTTAGAATTTACATTTTCTTTGATTTAGAATGGAATTTTAACGTCAATAATGTTTAGAAAATCTATAACAACTTAATTTTTTTGTGAATTGAATTAGATGTGCTAAAGCTATTATTTCTTGCTTTTATTAATAACTCTTTAACTACAATTGAAAAATAAGCAAAACGTGCAAGTATTACTTTTTTACGTGAATGTGAGTTATGTTTTTTTTTTAATTTAAATTGAGTTAGCTTTTATTAATTAACAGTTAAGTTTTTTTTATCCCAACAGTTTAATATAATATAGTAAAATCACAAAATAAGGAAAAGCTGGGAATACTACTTTAGCGAGTAGTATTTTATCTGAAATCTAATTTTAGTGTTTTGTTATTAAATTGGAGTTTTTAGCTGGATTACATTTTGAAAAGATAAAAATCAGTGTCACGTAAATACATCTTAAATGGTGCTTTTGTTTTCGAAATATGTAATTTTTTCAAAAACTGCAACAGTTTTAGATGTATACGTACTTTTGAACAACCCTTTATTCAAATATTTGTGATTTAGTACTTCTTGATATTGCATTATTTTAAATTGATAATAGGATTTTATTTAAAAATAACAGCAAAAAATCTCCTAATAAGGCAATATAATGTTAGTCATGTGAACAGCGTTTACATAATTTATTAATTTGATATGTATTTCGACGAGTAAATGAAACAACATCGTATGAAGTTATTAATACTGTTACACCGTGAGAGCAATAAAAACCCAGGTCAGACACCCCTGGAATTTACAGTCTTGTCTTAGATGAATCTGAAATTATAAATATTTTTTAACTGTCGTGCATTAATAATAATTGACAGTTTACATTTCAAATTTTACTGGGTTATTTATTTAATTAATTGATTACAGCAAAAATCGTTACAATTACAATTATAAAACTGTAAATTTAAAAATTTAAAAATTTGCATATTAGAGTCTTATTTTCATAATGGTACAAAGAATGAAAAAGGGCAACATTGGTACTTATAGCAGTTTCTATCAAACTGCAAAATTATTATGAATAATTTTAGAGAAAGTGGAAGCGTTGAAAGGAAAAAGGTTTCAGGAAGACTTGTGAAAAGAACTGCCGAAGTTATTGATAATATTAGGGATATCATGGAAGCAACTCCTTCTAAGCCGATCAGAAAACTAAACCAAGAAATTGATTTGTCATGCTGACTTGCCGAACAATTAAAAAAAACATTTGAGCAGATTTCCATACAAAATACAAATGGTTGATCAACTTTTACTGCGTAATTTCCAACCTAGAACAAATTATTGTCACTGGTTAAACAACATAAATAATAATGATGTATTGAATTTTACTTGGTTCAGCGATGAAGCCTGGTTTCGCCTCAAAGGGTATCTTAACAGCCAAAATATGAGAATATGGGCAACAGATAATGCGCATGTGTTTGAGGAAACACCGTTACATCCACAAAAGATCGGTTTATGGATCGCTGTTTCAAGAAGACGAATAGTTTACAAGTTTTGTGCAGAAAATATAACTGCCGATTATTATCGTAAGAATATCTAAACCCCCTTTCTCAATTAATTTGATGATGATGAAATTAAAAATGGTTAACCCCCAGCAGGACAATGTCACAGCACAACTGCTAATCGTATCGCACAATTTTTACAAGAATTTTATGATGATCGGTTAATTAGTAGACATTTGTTTCCATCAAGGTCACACAATTTTACTGTTCCAGACTTTCTTCTATTCCCTTATCTAAAAAACAATATTTTTAGTAGTAGACCATAGAATGTAGAAGATTTACGAAATGATTTCACAAAAATTAGATTAACTTACCCCTGATACTCTGGTGAATGTGCTTGAAAATCTTAAAAGAAGAGTGCATTTACGTTTAGAAAACAATGGTCAACATTTTCAACATCTTTTGTAAAATCCTTTATTTACTTTGTTCTGAAAATGTGTATGTAACAATTTTATTTCAAATAAACGTTTATTTACATAGCCCATAACTGCATAACCTCACTACTTCGACCACCGGGACCCTAGAACACTTGAGACGTTAATGTAACCTTGAATATAGCTAACTAAAAGTATAAACAAACACTGGCAAAATAAAGTGTTAATTGTAAATTTCTCTTATATAATTACATAAATATTCTAATATAATTGTTAATGTAAACTGTCAATTATTAAAGTATGACAGTTAAAAATATTGATTTTGTTTACATCTTTATAATTACAGATTAATCTAAGTCCTGTATGACACGGCACAGAATTTTGTACAAAATTTTGAATACAATTTTCTATTATATTTTGAACTTTATTTTGTACAAAATTCTGTAGATCACGTATTACACGGAGCAGTGTCTGTCTGTAATCATGCGCAAATAGGTGCAAGTTACGTTGATATCTGTGAGAAAACTGCCAAAATAGTCATGTGACTGTCTATAAAGAAGAATTCTAACAAGATTTTATAATATTAGGTTGATGCATAAGTTCGTAGCACTTTTATTTATTTATTTTACATGAATGCACGACAAAGCAAACAAGCTGCAGCAATAAAGACCGCGAGCGAGATAAGAGAAAATGCGTAGAGTATCGGCAGGCGGGGTAAACATGTGGTAAACATATTCTTCTCTGCCCTCTGTGATTGCTAATAGACACTAAAAATTGCTCGTTTGCGCATTGATGCGACGCCGACTTTGTATAAAATTCTGTAGGTTTTAGAACGTGAATTTACAGAATTTTGTGCTAAATTTTGCTGTATGACACGACACAGAATTTTGCAAAAACACATTGAACAAAATTGTGTACAAAATTCTGTGCCGTGTTATACAAGCCTAAGACAAGACTTTCAAATTCCAAGGGTGCCTTTGACGTGGGTTTTTATTGCTGTCACGGTACAAACAAATTAATATGAATTTTAATAAAGTAAAGCAAAAGAAAACAACTAACACGAATAGATAAAAAATACACTACATGTTTCAAGAAACATTATAGTGTTTCTTGAAACATACTTACATAATATTATTAAGAATTTCAACAGTTATTATTTAATTTCTTTGCTGGATACGCCATGGCTTTTGACAATGACGTTGAAAATGTATATCAAACAAACAAATTCTATTGACATTATTAATAACAATGGATTTGCGTGTTAACTGATCTTTTTTTTACAAATGTCTTCATTTTTACCAATACCATAGCAATTTTAATATTATACACATTTCTGAACAACCCTATATTACAGGTATTTAAAATTAAGTGCTTTCTAAAATTTTAATAAATTATTTTACTCATAGGCAATAATGGATGGTGTCAGAAGTACATAGTTTGATTACGTATACTTCCAGTAAACATTTTTTAACCTAATTCTAAACATTTTCATTTAAAATGTTGCTCATGTACGTATATTTAGAAGTCATTTATTACGTATATCATTGAAAAATAATAATCTAAGTCTGTATTATGTAACACCCTTAAATATTGTTAAAACTTTCATTGCACAACATGAAATAAAAATTTGTCGTAAGTAATTCACATATTCGTATGCAACCGTTGATTTATTACCACAGGCTTGCATCACCTTCCGTTATAAGTTAGTGGTCGCATCATAAACGCGTTGAATACTAATCATATAATATTAATAGGAAAAAATTAATAAAACTTGCACAGTGAGTCGATCACGGTTTTAAGGTCATGTTTGCACAAATTGTCGTTATAATTTTATTGGTGACACCATTATTTTATGTCAAACAGTAAATCACGCTTGCTGTAATTACGTTATAACTCTGCAGTCTTAAGAAGTAAATAATGCGAATAAACCTCTCACAGTCTTGTTGTTTCATATGAATAATTCATGCGGTGAACAAAACTGCCCGCACGACGCCACTATGCAATTACAGCTAATAATTTGCAGTTAATAAGTAGACTATTGAGACTTAATAAACAATAATTACGTTATATAAACATCGTCGCGTTATTGCTTTATCACTTTCCATACAAACCGCGCAAAGTTGATCTTAGGGCCAATTTAGTAGAACGAGGTTGTTCGTCCATTCAGTTTTGATAACGCGAGAATCTTTAAAAAGCCTTTTATCGGCAAACAGAAAAAACAAGGATTTTTAAGCCCCGCATATTTACCTACATCCATTTTATCGCCCTCACTTACTCCCCAATAGATGTAAGGTAGTTTAACCCCAAAGGGGTAAAAGAGGGTAGTTGCATCGTCGTCGCTGATCCACTCTCAGCTGGTTAACTTTATGTGTCAACAGCCCATATAGTCTTCACGGATTCCCATATCACTCTGCGTTAGTTCTGCCCTCCATTTCTAGATTCTCTAAAGTCGGAGTTCGCCCTTTTCGACACCGCGTTAAGATAGGTCAGATAATTCGTCGATGATTGACAAATGTGGGAATCGTTTTTTCTCCAATCGAAGGTCTTTGGTTACTGGCGGAAGTACATACTTGTTCTCTTTTGATGGGATTGATGACCCATTATAGGATCATTAATCTTCTCATAGATAATCGCACCGTGTGTCGTTTTTGTAATAGATCTGTCCTAATTTAAAACCTAATAATCTCTTTCGACATGTTTTTTGTTCAACTTATGTTTTGCTACATAAAACAGGCCACCCACTCGGACTTTTGGTTGCAAAAATACTCGAAAGGTTGTTTAGAAATGAAAGAATGATTATGTCCAAAGGAATTTAGCACCGTTTTATTGTGTTATGAGTTCATTATTACTTCTTTTAAATATATCTGCGTGCTGTTTGGTTCTTGTATATTTCTTTAAAGGCTATGCATATTAAATCCGCGCACGTGAGCAAACACTGTTAAACATGTTATTTGACAGAATGTTAAACATGTATACAGATTAAAAAGTGGTACTTAGTTTTTTGCTTTGATAGTTGTGTGTAGAATAAACCCAAATATTATTTTTTTTAAATATCTATGTCGTTTTCCAGTAAGCTCCATCCTGATATTTTGTAAAGTGTTTGATTATCTAAAACTCACATGTCTATAGTATTGAATAGTATATGAAATTTTTTACATTGGAGGATCCTATGTCTGCCTGAAATTCAAAATCTAGTACTGCTTTTTTCATAGGCATTCTATGTTATTCCTTTCTTTATCGTACCATAACTAAGATGCGATTACTTCATGGCTATTCATTATCCTAAACAATTAAAATTGGTCTTTCTAATATTGATACAATTTGATAATTCTTAACACTATGTTCTTCAAAGTCGGGTGTCGTCCTATTCGACGGGTGGCCCTTCGCAGTACGAACCACCACAACACTTGTATAGTTATACTGCTCTCTTTCTAGCTCCTTAGTTCGTATAGGCTATTAGAGCGAGCGCAAGTCTTGCAGATTGCCACTCTAAAGTTTACGAAATGCACTGCGGTGACTTGTGCAACGAAAAGAGATAGCACTTACAATGTTCAGTGGTCCCAAAACAGGTGACGCAATAGAATTAATTTGGGCGCTACTACGACAAACATATCGGGCGCAACGGTTTTACTGATGAGCAAGTTATAAAAATGTGGGAAAAACTTTAAACCAATGCGGTGAAAATGATTGGAAAAATTGTGTACGACATACAAAAAATCTTATAAAACTTTGGCGGCATCGTGAAATAATAGTTGCCGAGGTGGAACCGTTAATAATTAATCTGGGTGATGATTCATCGGACAATGAAGACGAGGAATATGAAGACGACAGCGATTAAACTGTTTTATTAAAATCAGGTGGTCCATGTTAATTAAATGCAATAATATTTGTCTATTTCAGTCATTTTTAATTGTGTGAAAATATGACACTAGTTGTAATTTAATCTTTTAGTTGATGTTATTTTTTTTTAAAGAATCGTGGAGTTGCCGAAGGCAACTCCAAGATTCCCGTCCCACCCAGCTTATCCCAGCTCAGCACATTTCGTGCTATTCACAGGTCTAACATGCCCCACCCTTGAAAACTCCATGCCCCAGACACCACAAACATCCTGGGAAAGTGCAGTGCTCAGGATTCGAACCTGAGCGACTTTGGTAGAATAACTCCGAAGCCAAGCGCTGCGGTCATTACTATACCGCGGTCCCTGATGTTATTTAGTAATGATAACAAAATTATATTTAGTTTGTGCGTGAGTCACCCCAGTTTGTGTTTAACCTATTTTAAACTTTGTATCTGTTTCACCTTTGTGTTCAAATTATTTCAAATACATAATTAAAACTGCATTTTTAGTTATTATTATTTCAATAGAAATATAATTATTTTAATATTTGGATAACTCTTATTGAAATTCAAATATTTAAAAATAAAATTGAATTTCTCGTGCAAATTAGACGCAATAATAATTTTCAAGCTGTCTTGTCTTTGATTAATATTAAGAATATTGAGATTAAACATGTAAATAAATGTAGCTTTTTAGTTGACTGCAGAGAGGTTTAATTACTGTACTTTAGTAGCTACATTTATTCGACACTTGTTTTTGGTTATTGGTTTCTTGAGGGCGTGGCCGCTCATCTTAGTTCAAGCGGTTATTTTACCTGACTACGGACTTCGCACCCGTCAAATAAGACGACACCCGACGATAGTTGATAACAAAGTGGAAAAATTTACTCAATTGGGTTGCTTTTGGCCTTATTTTGTACTATATTGTCAGTTTTTATCATATGTTATTATCAATATAATAATAATAATAATAATAATAATAATAAAGGTCTTTATTCTTCCAAACATATACATAAAGGAAAAATATACAGTCCATTTTTCACTTTACTACAAGCTTCGATATTTCCTAATTAACAACAACTGTATATAGAGAAGTGACTTGTTAACGTAGTTACGATAACAATAGAAAATACTTGTTTTAGCGAATATTTAATGCACTAAAGGCTTATTATGTAGTCATAGCTATTAAGTATTTCCCGTTTTTTAGTTAGGTGACACATCATCCATTATCGTTGCATACTTTTCTTGGTAGGCAATATCAACCAATGTTATAGCTTAACATGAGATGTTCATAAATTATTATCAGATCGTAGAAGCCGTCGTATACTAGACTTAATTTTCTGGTTATTATTTTATCTATTATGCGTGTTATAAATACATATTTGTTTTAATTATATTATTAATTAAATCTACTAAGTTGTTTTATAAATTATTATTATCGATTAGCGATTTTAAAATATAAATTAGCAATATATGTACACCAAACAAAATTAAGATATATATTGGAAACATTATATTAGATAATACCGTAAGCGAAACATTTCCTTCGCACACGTGCAACCTAAACAGTCGAGTTTTTATAAAAATCGAATCCTACCCAAATCACGTTTTACTACGATCACATTTAAAATTGATAAGAAACTGGAATTGATGTACATTTTGAAGAAATTCAGGTTTAAAATATCGACAGGTCTTCGTTAAATATCGTAAACCAGAGGTTCTATTTCCAAATCAGATTCTCGTTTATTATATATTGAAGCATTTGTAAAGTTTTTCTTCTTCTGATCAGTTTATTTTTCGTATTTTGAGATTGTGTGTAGGGCCGGAATATAACAATTTAAACAAATCTCTAGGGACGTAAAGAAAATGAAAATGGAATTTTGTTACGAATTTATTTAATTATACGAATAAACAATACAACTGAAGAAAAATCATTTTTAGTTTTTACAGGGATTAAAACTTATTTAGTTGGACAAGAAAAGTTTTTCTAACAAAGTTACATATTTAAACAAAGAAATTGATTTAAATAGATTGTGATGTCACTGTCAGTTTTGTAGAAATAAAAGCATTCACAAAGAATTGTAACTTACATCAGATATAACATTTCGGCAATAATACGTAAATTAATATATTACAAAAAATATACAAATACACTGTGTTATGTCAATATTACAATTTACTTGCGACTTAGACCGCGTGGTCATTTGGGAACTACATCCGGCATTATCAGGTAAGGACCGACCTGTAGCTTGTCTGCCTTTACAAGCATTTGCTCTAGAAGTTTGAGCCATATTTGTTCGTAGGCCATGCCTGCCTAAACAGAGCCCTGTGCTTAGATTATTCAAACCTTGGGATGGACAAGGATTTGGTCTTAATGTATTTTGTTTCTGTCGATCGGAAAAACCTTAAAGTCCATTTTTAATCTCGCACTTAAGCAATAAAAACATTGCCGTGCAAATTAATGAAAACCGATTTTGCAACTTAAAAATCAGTTTTCAAACACTTTTTGAGTGTTCCTATATTTCTCATTCCGATACTTTATCTGCCGTTTTGTTTCCAGACCATAGACGATTCCTTATTTCTTTTGCTTCAACCAATTTTCTCTTGCCCTTCTTTAATTTAATTATTTCGGAAATTTTAAATATTCACTTTCTCATTTTTTTTTCTATTTTTTTTTTTCATACAGCTTCAGTTATTTTTCCATTATTTTTTCACTTTTGGCAGCTTGCGTACAGACTATTAATTTCTTGTAAACTCGTTTCCATTTTATAGAAATGTGTAAAAGAACTTTATTTGCAAGTCCTGTCTGCATTCTCATTACCTGGAGATTCATGTTCAACATCTCAGAAAACACTAAATACTGTATTT
>JABXWE010044722.1:0-27524 GCA_014611495.1 Limonius californicus | reverse complement strand
AAGAAAAAATAAAAAATTGAACTTTAAGGCCCTATAACTTCTTAAGGAAGGACTTTCTGCCTAAGGTATATTAGGTTTAATCGGTTTATTTTAACCTAAAGAATCTATCACTAAACGCTGGCCCATTCTTTCTGAGACACCCTGTATATTAAAAAACAATTCCATTCCCCAATATTTAAAAACCAAAGTGTTTGACCTATGTGTTCTCCCGGTTATAACATATGCAGCACAGACTTGGACCTTGACAAAAAGAAACATGGACAGATTAATAAAAACTCAACGAGCTATGGAGAGGCAAATGCTTCACATAGCATTAAAAGATAAAAAAAAGGAACACAGATGTGCGGGAACGAGTAGCAACACTGAAATGGAAATTTGCGGGACATAACACACGGCACAAAGACAGGTGGAATAAAATCATTGAAGGATGGCGCCCATGGCAAGGAAAGAGGGAGAGAGGAAGACCAAAAATGAGGTGGGCCGACGACATAAAAAGGCATGGATTGACTTGGAAGAGAAGGGCGGACGACAGAATCAAATGGAGGGAACTCGGGGAGGCCTACATCCAAAGATGGATTGAAGAAGGCTGAAAGAAGAAAGAAGAAGTAGTAAAAGGTAATACCGGGCCACAATAAAATTAAACCAATATTACCATCACCTATTGTATTTTTAATTAAAACTGCAGTAATTATTCGCTAGTAACTCCAAAGCAAAATTATTCGTGCAACTTACAGATTTTTAAATATTACGAAATTAAATACAACGTATCCTTAAATTAAGTACCGTAATTTATACAGTAGATAGAAGATGTTGAAGAACATGTATACGTGTGTTAAAGGTTTATAGTACATCGCTCAATATAAGTCGAAAAGTCTGAATAAATATGGGTCTGGAAATGAAACCTTCTCAAGATTTGCTTCTTTTGTTATTAACGGCGTTTGAAATAAAATGTGATTAATTTAATATTTCGGAAATGACAAAGTTATTACGATGAAAATAATATTGTGCAAGTTTAGAAAACACAGCAATTTAGTGCATTATTAAATTACAAAGGAAGCCTAAGCCGAAAACTAATCTTAGCCTTAACAAAATCATAGAAGTTTATAGATTTACAGTTTTATTTTACAAATAAAATACCCGAAGAAAAGTTTTAAATAATAACAATGCAATTTTAACCTAAGGACCTAATAGAGGCGCCTTAGACTTCTATACTGAAGGTTTGGTGTTCAAGTCGCAGTACCGGAACATCTGCTTTATAACGTCGTTCTCTCTCGCAAGGTAATAGCAAACCAGCGGGGTATTTTGCCTAGTAAATTTTCGCCAGAGTAGAAGTGTTTATATTTTTCGTGGTTCGGAGCCCACGTTAAGCTGCAGGTCCTCTACGTCTGACCCATTTTAAATCGTGCAGCACAGGCGTGAGAGAGAAGATTGGAGAAGAATGCTACGCATAAATAATGTATATGCTTCTACGTCTAAGTAAAGAAAAACTGCACATAAATCCTTAATTTATTCAAAGCATTTACTGGCTTGAAATACATCTTGTTTTAGATACGTCAACGCGCAGAAATCTAGCGGTTTAAATTAGGTAACCGTGCCGGCCAACGAATTCGTGCATCTACTCGGTGACCTACCCATGTCATTTTACCATTCGCTATCCAGCATATTGTTTTATTGCTACCTGAACATCGTCCAACAAATCAAGCACGTTCAAATAAAACTTCGAAATATAATAAAGTATAGTGTTGTCAACAACCAAGTAGCTTTTGTTCTTAAAGAGCAACAAGTGGATGGTTAAATATTTTCCGTGTGCGAGCGCTGTAATGAATTATTGTAATTTTTTAAGGTGACAGTCCCGACGTGTTGCAGGTTGTTACGCCGTTGAAGAATATATCGCGGCAAAAATTGTACATTATTGGAGTCTCACTAGTAATAGTCTTCCACAAATTTGCATCTTAGTAGATTGCGCCATTTTCGAAATATTTAATAAATAGCAGATATTAAAAAAACTAGAGTTTGTAGCGGTAAGTTCTACAGGCTGACCGCGTGCAGTTATTACAGTAGCTAGATTTTCCCAGCGGTATGGACAGCGGAATTTGCTTCCTCTATAATGATGTCACATTCGCTGGGAATGTGAGAAGGGTTGATGCTGAACCCCAGTATTAAAACTTCTTTGTCAGCAGCCGTCCATGGAGGTTAATCGGTTTTCCAGTCGCGACATTTTATTATACAATTGTCATTAATTTTCGTAAGTGCTAGTGAGTATAATTACTGTGCTCTTATGATTGAGGCCTCTGGTATTATGCTTGGGGAGCTAGTGAGCTCACCAAGACCCTGGGGGTTGTGTAACCGCGCAGGGTTCCGTTTTAAGCTGCTTAATGCTTGAGAGGGTCGGTGATTGGGCCTAATCACTCGACTTGACCAAGACCTAGTTGACCAGCCGGTGATCTCTGCACTGCACTTTGCTGAGTGGCCCGCAGAGAGCCTGCCTCTCACTCTTTTCCTTGTGAGGCACGTACGGCTGCCGGCGGAGGTCGTTTGGTGATCATAATGACATGGTGGAACCCATTGTCCGATGGTAACGTTGGGTTACCCGGTACCCGTTACAGGTTAGGCACATCTGTCAAGATCTACTAAAGACGGCCCTGTCAAGAACACCCAACCCTTAACGAGAACTACCAGTCATGGTGCCAAAGGTGAGCTACTAGATGCGACGCGGAATCCTACTGGGGGACACCCGACCCCCTGTAAGTAGAAATGTAGAAATTGCAATGCTAATGTAGTAATACATTATCACTTGTATATTCCATGCTTTATTGCATTTTGGTGTGTGTTGAAATGGGGTTGTGACTGTTTGTGTGTTTACTTTATGAGTACACCGCATACATGTGTGAAGCTGTCAAATCCTGAGCTCCCAAGAATTTAGTCTTGATGAGTACTGTAGTGCGCGTGCACTACATTTATCGGGTTGCCTTGCTTGGGGTTGTTATGTTTTTGTTCTTGTTTGGCTAGTTACGAGTTTTCCATATCATAAACAACACGTTCTCCTCAAGCTTCTTTTAATCTTTGTATTGGAGTCTGGAACTCCCATGATAACAATATTTTGGTGACCCCGACGTGCGCGTGCACTATATTTATTGGGTTGCCTAGCTTGGGGTTGTTATGTTTTTGTTCTTGTTTGGGTAGTTACGAGTTTTCCATATAATAAACAACACGTTCTCCTAAAGCTTTAATCTTTGTATTGGAGTCTGGAACTCCTCAGATAACAGTAGTATACATAACCGATTTCGAGGCCCTATCGGTGGGTGTTTAGTTATTTATTATATTTATTTTGTAAAAATTCCTACCGCCCGTCTCGATGCGAAAAAGACCCCGCTACAAATGGTAATATGAATCAGATGTGTGTATTTGGTACACTTAGCAGTTTACTGGTTTAAGTATTCAACGCAAACAAAATTTGAATAATATATATTCGAATGCAGATAAAACTCAGATACTTATAAAATACGACGTCGTTGTTTCATTCACACTTACTTTCTTTAAAAGTTAAGTAGAACAAAATACATATCTAACAGGCACCTCTGACTCATAATACCGCCAATAAAAATTTAGAGTAAATTGTAAAATGAATTTTGGGTTGCCTAGTTTCTGAACGGTAGGCTCGTGTTCTCCCGTCAATCACCCGGTATCGTTGTTATCATTGGCCAGGGGGTGATGTAGCGGTAAGTTCTACAAATTCTCCACGTGCTCAAAGTCTCGAAAGACCTGCAGTTACTATAGTAACTAGATTTTCCTAGTGTTATATGTAGCCATAGATGGAGCCACCAGTCCTTGTTGCCAAGTACACAATAAACATGTCAAGCTCTTGATGTACGTTTCAATAAACCATCTTTCAACAAGATATAACATGGTGTCAGGTATAAAAGAACCCGAAAATAAAATATAAGTAGATGAAGACGGAAAGAGAAGAAAAAGCAAGTACGGGAGGTACAACAAATTAAGAATAACAATAATTCGAGTGTGGGAAACACGTGCTAATAAGAGGTTAATATAAAATGGCGGAACCAGGGCTGCCCAAAGAATTAAATATAAAAACTAATGCCGCACATAATTGGCAAATATTTAAACAAAGGTTTAAAATATACTTAAAAGCTTCAGGAAAAGGTAATAAACCGGAAGACGTCAAGGTTGCACTGTTTTTAAATGCAATAGGGGAAGATGCCTTGCATTTGTTTAATACTTTTGGCTTGAACGACGAGACAGCTTCATTGGACGAAGTTATTGCCGAGTTTGACAAACACTTGGAATCCAAATCGAACGTGGTCTACGAAAGATACAAATTCTTTAAAAGATCACAGGGACAGGGTGAGCTGTTTGAAACTTTTTTAATGGATATAAAACAGTTATCTCAAACTTGTAAGTTTGGAGAGCAGAAGGACTCGCTAATTCGTGACAGAATAATAATAGGAATCCAAGATGCAGCAGTACAAGAAAAGCTTCTCCGCGATGGTGAAACCGACTTGGACAAAATAATTACAACCTGTAGAGCAGCAGAGCAGGCGAAGGAACAGACTCATTCCATGCGACACGAACCGGAGGCAGTGGACTCTATCAAGAAGACTGGTACAAGACCAAAGCAGGGTGCAGATAATCACAACACATACGATTGCAAGAAATGTGGTACAAATCATCAGGCGATGAAGTGTCCAGCGTATGGGAAACTATGCAGGAACTGTAATAAGGTTGGTCATTTTGCTGTTGGCTGTAAATTCAAGAAGAAAATCAAGAAGAAGGTTCATGAATTAAATATTGAAGGCATGAACGATAGTAAAGAAGCAGAGGATCTATTTATAGATAGTATTCGTAATGTAAGTTCTAATAATGTAACTAGCAATAAGAATAATGTTTGGCTTGAAAAAGTGTGGATAGGCAACCATACTTTCAATTTTAAGTTAGATACAGGGGCCGACTGTAATGTGTTACCCCTTCGTTCTTTTGATTTGGTAAAAAAAGACTGCAGCGTAGAGGTAAATAAAAGTAAATCATTAGTTGTAACTTATGGTAATAATTTGATAGAATCTGAAGGTCATGTAATTTTGAAATGCTGTGTTAATGATAAGATTTGTAACATAAGGTTTTTGGTTTTAAATGTAATGGGACCTCCAATACTAGGACTTAATGCTTGTGTGAAATTAAAACTGTTAAAACGTTTAAATGAACTACAAGGTAAAAATGCAACTCAGGATCAAGATTGTGAAGTTAGAGGTAAATCTGCAAAGGAGTTTGTTGAAATAAATAAGGAAATTTTTGGTGAAGTTAGTAGTATTCCTTTTAAATACAAAATTACCCTTAAGGATAACGCGATTCCTGTAGTGAATCCATGTCGACGGATACCAGAAACTATTAAAAATAAGTTAAAGCAAACATTAAAAGATTTAGAGGATAAAAATATTATAAGTAAGGTAGAATACCCTACTGACTGGGTTAATAATATTGTTATTGTGGAAAAATCCAATGGAAATTTAAGAATTTGTTTAGATCCGAAACATTTGAACGAATCAATAAAGAAAGATCAATTTCCAATACCTACTGGTGAGGAAATAATGTCAACATTAAGTGGAAAATCAGTTTTTACAGTAATGGATATGAAAGATGGTTTTTTGCAAATCAAACTGGATAAAACCAGTAGTGAGTTGTGTACTTTTATCACACCCTTTGGGAAATATAAATTTAATAGATTACCATTTGGTTTGGCTACATCACCAGAAGTATTCCAACGAGCTAACACTAAAATGTTTGGTGATATAGAAAACGTAGGTGTATACTTTGATGATATAATAATAAGCGGAAAAAATGCAGCAGAGCATGATGCAGCTTTGATGAAAGTTGTTGAGAGAGCCAAAGCATACAATGTTAAGTTTAATGCTAGCAAATTGCAATATCGACTTGATGAAGTTAAATTTTTAGGTATAATCTTCAATAAAAATGGCATTAAAATAGATGAACGTAGAATAGAGGCTATAACAGGAATGGAAGCACCTACCAATAAGAAGGAGCTATTAAGATTTCTTGGTATGGCAACCTATTTAATCAAATTTATACCATATTTCTCTACTATTAAGACAACTAATTAAGGAAAATATAGAGTGGGTTTGGGGACCCGAGCAAGAGAATTCTTTTAAATTAATTAAACAGAGAATTGCTAACGCACCTACCTTGAGATATTTTGATGGAAAATTGCCCATTTTAATACAATGCGATGCATCTCAGTACGGTTTGGGAGCATGTATGCTACAGGAAGGCAAACCCGTTGCATTTGCTTCTAGAACATTGACAGTAACAGAATCCAACTATGCGCAGATAGAAAAGGAGATGCTTGCTATTTGTTTTGCAACTGACAAGTTTCATGAGTTTATTTATGGTCGAAAAGTAAGAATACAAACGGATCATAAACCACTTGTATCAATTATTAAGAAAGACGTGTGTAAGGTGACTTCTAGGTTGCAAAGGCTTAAACTTAAATTGCTTAAGTATAACTTAGAATTAGAGTACTTACGAGGCTCAAAGTTAGTAATCGCTGATCATTTATCACGCAGTTGCTTATATTACAATGGAGAAAACCTAATTCCTAATGAAGTAGTGCATGGGATTACGGAAGTAGCTCTAAGTGATAAGAGAAAAGAACAGTTTGCAGCTGAAACAGAGAAGGATGAGATTTTAAAAAGTGTAAAAAATCTGCATCTAGAAGGTTGGCCTAAGCAAGAAAAGAAATTGTCGACAGAACTTAAAAGTTACTGGAAAATGAAGGAAGATATTTCTGTTTCTGAGGGAATAGTGTTCTATAAAGAAAAAATCATTGTACCCAAAACATTAAGAGAAGAGATGAAAAAGCTTATGCATGAAGCTCATTTGGGTATAGATAAGACTAAACGCAGAGCAAGAAAAATCCTGTTTTGGCCAGAGATGGCAAAAGAAATCGAACAGTATATAAGAAACTGTGACGTATGTCAGAAGTATGCAAGATCTAATCCCAAATAACCCTTATTATGCCATACCTTTCCAGAATTACCATTTGAGAAAATTGCAATTGATATAATGGATTACAAAAATAAAAGTTATTTGGTAGTTGTTGACTATTACTCTAAATGGATTGAAGTTAAAAAAATGAATAATAAAACAGCTTTGGAAGTTATAGCAATCTTAAAAGCAATATTCTCTGAACATGGTATTCCTCGCATAATAGTTTCTGACAATATGCCTTTTAATAGTGTTCCTTTTGCAAGTCAATGGAATTTTGAAGTAAAAACAGTTAGCCCAAACTATCCGAAATCTAATGGATTAGCAGAAAGGGGAGTGGGCATAGCTAAAAATTTGATGAGAAAAGCTGAAGAGAGTCATAGCGATTTTTATTCTGTTCTACTTGAATATAGAAGTACACCGATAGCAGGTATGAAGTGGTCACCGGCAGAATTATTGATGAATAGGCAATTAAGAACTAAACTCCCTATAACAAAAAAATTATTGGAACCTAAAATACCACAAAATGTAAAATTTGAGTTTGAAAATTTACAAAGGAAAACAAAACAATACTATGATCGAACGGCACAGGAAACAGATGGATTTCGTGAAAATGAAAGAATTTTTTTACAGAACCCAGAAACCAGGCTTTGGGAAAGAGGGCAAATAGTAAGTGAATCTGAAACACCCAGATCGTATTTAGTGAAGACAGATAATAACAAAGTTTACAGAAGAAATTCTGTTGTCCTAAGGAAAGATAAAGGAGAAAGAGAACAATCTCAAGAAATAGATAATAACCAGGCAGAAATACAGAAAGAAGATAACATTCTGAATAGCGAGTGTATTGAAAATTGTGCCAATGGATATAAAGTGAAGGCTAAAAACGGTGAAGTGAAGACTAGAAGTGGTAGAATAATTAAAAGACCTTTTAAGTTTGATGTTTAACTGTCTGTATTGATGTAAAACTGTTTGAGTTACATGTATAATTTTTTTTGTAAAGAGTAAGTTT
Source organism: Limonius californicus (assembly GCA_014611495.1). Lineage (NCBI taxonomy): Eukaryota > Metazoa > Arthropoda > Insecta > Coleoptera > Elateridae > Limonius > Limonius californicus. The sequence goes on along the minus strand of JABXWE010044722.1, from coordinate 19,501 downwards.
GATTTATGTTTCTAAAAAAAAAGAAAAGAAAAAAGGGAGATGTTATATGTAGCCATAGATGGAGCCACCAGTCCTTGTTGCCAAGTACACAATAAACATGTCAAGCTCTTGATGTACGTTTTAATAAACCATCTTTCAACAAGATATAACACCTAGGGATACGGACAATGGAATTAACTGTCTCTACGATGATGTCACATCCGTCAGAAATACGGAAAGGGTTGGCAATGAACCCCATAAGTACACTTCTTGGCTAGCAGTCGTTCAGGGAGGTTCACTGGTTTTCGAGTAGTGACATAATTTATTAAACAATTGTTATTACTTTCCGTACGTGTAATAAACATATCTTATAATTCGCACATTGCTATTTATTTAGTGCAACCAATGCTACAAGTTTGTTAAGGAAATGGATTAATTTCAAATGATATATCTACTTAATACATTGCGGGGCGCAATTCAGGGATACCTTATATTTAAACAACTTTACTATACTATACTTATTCTTAGAGTGCTTTATCTCTTACGAGACGTAGCGATCTTCTCTCCTATGCCTGTGTTGCGAGTTTAGAGTGCCACAGACATAGAGGACCTTCAGCGTAGAAGTCTAACGCGCCAACCTCTAGCCCACGGCCTCCTCTATACTATACTATACCACTAATAATATTAAAAAATGAAAATAGTCAATATCCAAAATAATTATATTTATAAATTAATGGTTCTTTGCTACTTACCACATAATTTATCAACAAAGTAGGGTTGCAACAGGACAGTTTTACGTATTTCACTTCTGGTTCTACTGGCTGGCTTTTTTTTAGTCGATTTCGAAATTTGAATAGATTGTGGGAGAACACCGCCATCTTTCAATCTATCCGGTTTTTTCGTAATCGGATTTAAGGAATTTTTCTTTTTTGACCGCTTAGATCTTTCACTCACTGACGCTGTCGTCTCAGATACTTTTTTAAAAGTTTGACCTTTTTTAGAGTCCTTAGTGTGTTTATTGCTTCCATTTTCAGTCAGACCTATATTCACTGTACCTACACTGTTGTTGCTATATGAATCATTTTCAAGTTTTTGGTGACTACTAGTTTGATTTCTCTTTTTTGCTACCTGCGCACTTTGTTTGCCCTTTTGTACACTTTCAACTTTATCAACTCTGTCGTCCGCGATATTTGCTTTATTTTGATTATTATTAAATAAGGACTTTTTAGAATGATATGTATTTCCATTCTGCATTATTGCGGAGAGAGAAGCATTCGTTTTTGCATCAAAATCTTTTAAAAATGTTTCTATCGTGGTGTCTTCGCCACTGTCATGCATTCCTGCGTTATTTAATTTTGTTATACTACTATTCTGAACATTAGCATCAAGTGTGAGTAAGTCGTTATTGCTTTCAAATTCCTGATTTTGCGTGCTTTGCTTTAGTGTTTCAAGTAAACAAGCATTAGTATGCGTTTTGGTATGTTCGTTAAAGTCATTTTCATTATGTTTACCTTTTTTTGTTTGCTGATTTAGCACTGTTTTTGATTTTTTAGTTGCTTCTTTGCTCGTTTTCTCTGGTTCTATAATTTTTCGTTTTATACTAAGTCCTTGGTTTTGTACTTCTTTTGTTTCTTTTAAGGGAAGTGGTACCGCAGGCTTCTTCTTAAATCCCTTTTCTAGGGATTTTGTTGTTTGTGTCTGTCTTTCCGTTAATATTGTATTTCGTACAGGACAGCGAGAGTATTTGCTTGATTCATTTGATGTATTAGGTCCCTTTGCTGCAGCACTTTCAGAACTTAAATTTATAATTTCAATATCTGTTAAATCATAATTATTGGTTTTACGAAGTTCTTTATTTAGCAGATTTTTAAGTGAGTTTCTGGACTGTTCTTTAGCAATTTGTTTTTTGATTTCATTTAGAGTTGAAGTAGTGTCTGTAATACTGGAACCATTTTTCCTTCCCTGTTCTCTCATTTCCATTTTTAATTTTTCTAAGCTGTCCGTCACAGCTCGCACGGAAGCATTGATATGCTTCATGGGTTTGTGTTTCGATAAGTTATCATAACTGTTAGACTTCCTAATACTTAATTTATCTTTTGTCAGTTTGCCTGTTTTTCTAATGTTTAATTCATCCCCTGTACATTTAGTGTTTTCATTAGCATCTTTTGAGGTCCCTGGCATGAAAGAAAATTGGAAGAGCGTATTTTCACAAGAAGCCACCGAAGAAGATATAGAACTAATTGGAGACATTGATTTGCAACCACCCAAAGCCTTCACGATGGTTGATTTTCTTACGCGCCAGACATTTGGAGATTTTCTTGCAAATATTTTCTGACCTTTAAGAGGATTCTTAAAACATGGCATGGTAACCTAGAAACAGTAATTAGAAATACTAATATATAAAACTGCTGTAATATAGTCGAATACGCTGTGGCGGATTTATTGAATTCACTTATTTAAGTTTGTAAATTTAATATTGCGGTAATCTACATCTACCAATAGTGCAAGCAAGCACGACTGCATACAGAAAATACATTATTAAACATTGTTATGTAGAACCAAACGTTACACATTTTGAATTATTTTTGTATTATTCAATTCATGTATAAGGGAATATTTAGAGAATTTTGTTGCTGTGTCGTTTTCATCTTACGAGAGTTGCCTTTTATATTTCGCCCTAGTGTTGCCATCTGGCAACTGACGTCTCTATAGTAAAGGCTGACATTTTTGACGGTATACGTACTCAGAACATTTTGACGTACGAGCGCTATTTGTGTTGTTTACAGTAACTTGAAAAATTTATATCGGCCAAAAAAATGGAATTAAATCGTGAAAATTTTCGTGCGATTATTTTTAACAACTTTCGACGTGGATTAACTCAACAACAGTTCATCGATGAACTTCATTCGATTTTTGGCGATAAAGCACCATCAAGGACCAGTGTTGTTTGATGGTTTACCGCATCGTCGCCGTAGTTCGCTCAACGATGAATTTCGTGAAGGTCGTCCAAAATCGGTTGTTGTTCCGAAAAACATTGAACTGATACTGCAAGATCGTCATGTGGTTTATCGTAAGATTGAGGTACGCTACGCGTGTGAGCCCGAAAGTAAACAGCAGTCGACCGTATGGGTCTTCCAAGGCGGGCTAAACCCAACAACAGCCGTTCGTGCTCGAAGCACTTCGAAGCAAATGGTCGCCTGTTTTTTCGGAAAAACTGGACATGTCTCAACCGTAGAGTAGTTGCAATATCTCATGATCCGCGAATTGCGCACCGACGGGAGTGAGAAGGCTGTAGAAAAGGACGCCCAAACAGTGTTTTCGGCTCAACCTAAAAACATCAGGCTAGCATGTAGGGCCAAATTGAAAACAGACTATGCAAATAAATGTGTAATTTAACTCTTTAACGTTCACTAAATTAATGATAATATATTAAATAAACCACTTTCCCAAAAGAAAATGAAATAAATAAATGTAAATATTTTGAAATATTAAAGGGAAGTATGAATATGTTGTATTACAGCTGATAATTCCAATATTTGTGCAGTTAATTTTATTAAATTAAATGATAACGTAGTAGAAAAATTATATTATAAACTACTCAAAATGAAAATAGAGCCACCTCTTCATAAGCGTATATTTCACGTAGTTTGAATTTTAATGAAAAAATGATTTTACGATGACAATGTGTACACATCAGCCTTGCCGGTGTAAACAAAATTTCTGCTTTTATTTTGTTATTCTGCTCAGAATACTTGTCACCATGTAAACCTCAACAATTCATTACCAGAGCATATTAAAGTGGAGCGTGTTTTATCATCCGAAAGTGTAAATTTTACAGTGCAAACATGAATATCGATGTGTTAGGTAGAAGAATACGTCGTAGAGTATACCTAAATGAAATTAAAATTGCTAGGGCCGTAACGTTAATTGAGGAAGGTTATTCCAGAAGACGCGTAGCAGAAATTATGAATGTGAGTTGCGCCGCTATAAATAGAGCATGGAATCGCCATTTAATTTATGGCATTGTCAGAAGAAGGCTCTATCCTCAACGTCAAATGGCCACAACAGCTCGAGAAGATCGCTTATTACGGCTGTGGGCGATTAGGGAACGAACTAATACCGCAGGAGCGCTTCAAAATCAGTTAGTAGCAACAACAGGGACCAGAATTTCTGATCAAACAGTTCGTAATAAACTTCATCAATGTTAGTTGCGTGCTAGAAGACCGGCTAAAGTACCTCGTTTAACAGTAGCACATCGCAGAGCTCGAAGAATTTTTGCCGAAGTACATCGTCATTGGACAGTACCACAATGGAGTAATGTGTTGTTTACAGATGAGTCAAGATTCTGTTACACGACAACGATGGACGTGTTCGGGTATGGCGACGAGCCAATGAGAGGTATTTGGACTCAGCTGTACAAGAAACTGTTCGCTTTGGCGGAGGGTCTATTATGGTATGGGCTGGCATATGTTTAACTGGGCGCACCGATCTTGTCGTAATTGAAAACGGTTCCCTAACTGCATTACGTTACTTAAGGGAGATTTTAGAACCACACATAATTCCTTTTGCGGATAATATGGGAGCAGATTTTATTCTATAGCAAGATAATGCCAGGCCACACGTGGCTAGGATAGTGACAACTTTTTTAAATGATCATAATATTAAAGTAATGGAATGGCCAGCTCACAGCCCAGATCTCAATCCCATCGAACACCTATGGGATACATTGGGACGAAGATTATTGGAACGGCAGCCTATAGAAACCATCCAACAACTTCAAGACATTCTTATTCAAGAATGGGAACAACTGGCCCAGGAGATGATTAGAAACTTGATCGAGAGTATGCCTCGTCGTTGCGCTGAAGTTATTAGAGCCAGAGGAGGACACACTTACTATTAAGGATAGTTTTAAGATAATGTCTTATTTAAAAATGTTAAAAAAATAAAATTATTTAATCGACTTATTGAAATGAATTTTTTCCTCTCCATAATCCATTCGCCATATTTAAGTAATTTATACACCGACAAGGCTGATATGTACACATTGTCATCGTAAAATAAAATTTTCGTTATATTTCAAACTACGTGAAATATAAGCTTATGAAGAGGTGGCTCCATTTTCATTTTGAGTAGTTTATCTTTCACGTACCTAATTTTTGTTTTCTTATTCTTGTTACAGGAATTAACTATTAATTTGTAGAATGCTTGTTTTATTTGTCTGAAGAAGGTCCTATGGGACTCGAAATATAATTTTTCTACTACGTTATCATTTAGTTTAATAAAATTGCTTGCACATCCCTAACCTAATATTAAAGGGAAGTGTTTTCATTTAGCAAAAATCAGAACACAATAAAACAAATTATAGGTACATGAAGTCAAATTTAATGCAAATATCGTACAACACGATTACACAATTAAATATTATACATAAATTCATATTGAATGCAAATACAGTCCATATTAAAATGAAAGGAATGAATGTAAACAATTTTAAGTTAAATATCAAAGTGTCTTCAGATAATATAAAGCAAAAATTATATACAATTATAATGGTTTACAACCTAAATCGTCTTCATCGTCAGACGACCAATACAGTTCTGAGTCATCACTGCTGTCATGAACATTTATAATAAGTTCCTGCACATCATCTATTATATATTCTCTGGCAAGATATTCGTCCTCGATCTTCTTCACATGTGAACAAATGTTTGCCCATTCTTGCACACCAACAACATTAAATTTATTTTCTGCCAACTTCCTGACATCATCCATTTTAAACGTTGTATTATGGACAGCCACATGATTTTTTACTAATGCCCATATTTTTTCTATGGGGTTGAGTTCCGGATGATAGGGAGGCAAGCGCAGTGCCACGTGACCCTGTTCGGCTAAAATTTTGTCGATCGCATATACTTTGTTAACTCGTTTATGCTGGTTTATGTTTGCATATAATTCTACTTTTGTGTCTTGTAATTGAAACGGTAAGTTTCTTTCCGTTAGCCATTTCCTCATGTCCTCTTTTTTCCAAGCCGAGGTTGGATTTGGTTCGGTGGTTACGTTGTGGTACGATGCATTATCGATAACCAACACAGAATTTTGTTGCATATTTGGAAGCAATTTCTCTTGTAATCCCTTCGAAAAATTCTTGTTGTTCATGTCGTCATGATAGTCCCCAGTTTTAAGGCCCGATTTGAAAGTAAGTAAACCATTCGGAACAAAGCCTTCTTCACCGCCAGCATGCACAATAATTAAACGTTGTCCTTTGGCAACTGGAGACTTCATACATTTGCTTGATCCGTCATTCCAAGCTTTAGGTGCAGTGTGTGAACTATGCAAGTAGGTTTCATCACAGTATATAATATTTCTACCTTCGCTTCTGTATTGTTTTATTTTCCTCAAATATATAAGTCGTTTCGCTCGGATTTCTGTTTTCTTAATCAGCACTTGTCGATTATCTTGGCTTTTTTTCCAACGAAATCCTATTTTATGCACTAACTTTCTAAAAGAACGTATCTTTCCAGTAAAATTAATGCCTTCATCTTTCACTGCTTCAAATACAGCCTGCATCGTTGGTCTTCTTTTGTGAATATTTGCAAATCTATAAATAATTGTGCGTACAGTTTCTTCTTCGTACTGATCCAACGTAGACCTCGGACTGCTTTTATTGATGGTTTTCCTTGGGGAAGTAAAATTGCCACCATCTGGTTGTAGCCTGCCTTCCTTAACAATTCTTTTGACGGTGGCTGATCCAACGCCAGTTGCTTGCGACACTCTTTCGATCAAACTGCTTATAGGAATAGTAAGTTCTTTGGCATCCTTTTCTTCCTTCATAAATTTATAAACGCTGTAAATTATATCACGGCCTTGACTGTGCACTGTTCGTTTGGCGTTGCTCATAATTACTAGTGATCTGTAAATAAACTTTAATTAGTAAAATGGCTAAACAGAATATTATTACATTAGATATGTAAAAATGGATTTCAACAAAGTAGAACTTGGTACTGCCAATAGAATATTATTGTTACTTACTGTACAACAGCTACTGATGCGAAGTTTTTAAACAACGAACTACTTTTGCAAAGAAAACGCTGTAGGTGGATTATAACCTAAAAACAGTTTTAATAAGTATTCCATACAAATGTTAAATTTGGGTACTTCTACTTACAGCTACACAGTAAATAAACCGCTGTAGTCTTCAAAAAGACTGTTTCTTCTAATAACGCAGGGAAATTTAAATATAAACAAGGGAAAAAATCGCACGCCTAAAAATGACAACAAATATTTCCGCAACGATATTTTCAAGTTGGTCTTTAGAACAGTTCGTGACGTCAGTAACATATTTTGGTTTACTGCGCACGGATCATGAGATATTGCAATGCTTCTACCATTGGTGCAACGTAGAACGGTCAATTCTAAATGGTACACAACCATTTGTTTGCCACAAGTCTTCGGAGAAATAAGAAAAACCAACCGCCGAAGACGGATCATTCTCCACCACGACAATGCGAGCTCTCACACATCTGCTCAAACAAATGACTTTTTGATCACTCAAAACGTCGATTTCATGAGTCATCCGCCATATAGTCCTTATTTGGCACCCAATGACTTCTGTTTATTCCCGAACATCAAAAATAAATTGCGAGATCAACGTTTTTATACACCTGAAGAAGCGGTTGATGCGTTCAAAATGCATGTGTTGGAGATACCTCAACTGGAGTGGAAAAAGTGCTTCAAAAATTGGATCACACACATGTAAAAGTGTATTGATCTTCATGAAGAATATTTTGAAAAACAATAAAGCCATTTTCGATGACAAATATTTGTTTTTGTTCTCTAATCCCGAAATATAAAAGGCTACCCTCGTATAATGAATGACGATAACTAGTTTCACTTTGTTGTCGAAATTTACTGGCCCCTTAAGTCTTTAGACCATATATTTGAAACATAACTCAACCTATTGTTGTTTCCAACTAATTTAGACATGCGCATGTATTTAATGTAGATATGCCATTTATTATGCTACCGGCCGCTTCAAACAAAGTGCCGATGCCCCATATATTATTTATGGCCCCCTAGGTTTTCTGTGTTTAAGAACGTTCATGTGGTCACTAATTCCAACCGACATGTAAATCACGGTGTAGTTTTGGATTTTGAAAGGACACATGTACACACTTGTTCTCCGACCGTTGTTTGTGAAACATCGTTTTCACTTTATTAAGTAAAGTTATTGTAAAGATATGTAGCGTTTTACTTATACCATAAACACTAGGACACCGAAAATGGCGTCCATAACAAAACCACAACCCCAAGTACCGACAGGAAAAATCGGTACACAAGAGTATTATATAGGATGATCATTATTCACAAAACCTCGTATTACTTAATTTATTAAATAAAACACTGGGCATATTGTTTAAAAACTTAACAGTTCATTAAATTTGTTTTCACTGGACATAGTAAGTTAATGTGTGGTGGTAGCTTAGTTAGAAGAGTTTACTTTACTTTTTACCACGCAGCATATAAAAATATTGTGCTGCAACCCACTATACACCATTCCCCAACTGGGTTGGTAACTGCAATGTTTTAATGCCAAAAGCCTTCTCTAGAATTTCTGTAGTTGAAAGTCGGCGTTAAACTGCAGATCTCCCGCGTTTATACCTTAGCACCAAGGAAAAGCATGGGGCAGATAAGAGGCTGGTGCTCAGCAGTGGAACGAAGAGGCTGTTAAGGATAACGATACGATAGTAATTGAATGTTGTGCAAATAGTTTCCGAATTTTGAAGAAATGCTAAATGTTTTGCCGACAGTTATTTGCTTGACACCATGAAAACTAAATTAAATTAGCGAGAGCATTTCGCCTGGGAGATACTATATACCCCAAATAGACCACCCTGACAAAAAAAAATCATTTAAAAAAAATCAGTTGGGTGCATTTGGGGATAAATATAGAAAGTAAGAAATTCAACCATTTTTGGTTTACTGCCGGCATAGTGCTCATTAGGGAGAATGAAGTGGGTCTACAACAAATTGTTCTGAATTAAATATTGAATGCATGGTAGCAGGATTGAAAAAGAATCTACAGGAAACAAAAACAATGGCGTGTGAACCAACAAATATCGCCATTAACAAAGGAGAATGAAGTGGGTCTACAATAAATTGTTCTGAATTAAATATTGAATGCATGGTAGCAGGATTGAAAATGAATCTACGCCAAACGAGCTTTTTCGTCCGACCGCAGCAGGAAAGATGGAAATGCCTTCGGTTTAACTCAGAGGAATAGGGGTGTTTCACGAGACACGCTTAAGGGAAGGAAATGTAACGTAGTTGTATACAGGGTAAGTCGAGAATAATGGGTGCCACCCTCCACGTTACAGATGAATGCAGGTTCTCGCAGGAGGGCCGAGAAACCAGCAGCTTACGGGAATCGAACTCTGCTTTATTGTGCCTTCACCTGTATATAATGCTTACGAAGTTGATGCACATAATAAAATACACCAGAATAAAAGATCGTACTACAGTTTCACTGCATCCAAATCTGCCGAGTAAAATATAACATAGAAATAGTATAATAGTGTAATTTATAACAAGCAAGAAAAAAACTATGGGCTAAACAAAGGAGTGTTGGTATGTCCAAATCAAAGAGCTCGCCGCCATTGGCTTAAGATATTTTCTTAGTTACTAACGAAGCACCGGTAAACAGGGGAAAACAATCACTGTATAGTACATTGGCAAGTTTTATCTTAGTTTTCTTTGGTATGGAGTAGAGAGAGGGGCACAATTTGGGGTGTTCCTATGCCCTTAAGAAGCAGACAAAAATCGCAAGCACGCCTCTGAAGGCTGGATTACGACTTTCTTCGGAAAACGGGAAATTTGGGGTGTTATTGCAGTCCGGAACAAAATCTTCGTTGAACGAGATTTGAATGTAGCTACAGCTTAGTGAGTATTCACGGGATTAATGACTGTAATCCGACACAGGCCGAAAAAACAATTTCACTAAATTGTCTTTGCTAACGCGCTATACTCTGCTAATATTTAATCCTACTCAATATCGAGAATCTTTAGTTAGCAAAAGCGCTGCCAAAAACACTCCGGCTCAAAACTACTCGCATTCACCCTCAGAAGCTTGGGCTGACTCACTTTCAGTACTTGTCGTTGGCGCTGAGGTCTTAACAAGCAACCGGGCCGAATAAAGATCTTAAATCGACTGCCAAAAAACACAAAGCGAATATGCAGCAGCTGGAAGTATTTCGTCATATTACGAAATATGTTCCAAGAATTCTAGAACAAATTAACACGTGGAACTTCCGGGCCATTCTGCAGACAAAGGATTCTAAAAACTGTTTTCGATCGGCATATACATACATGTACAGCGTTCCCTTCCGAAGTTCCGAAAAAGTGACCTCCCATAAATTAAAATAAAAAATTAAATATAGAATAGTAATCGAGTTAGGAGCGGCAATTAAAATACGACTTTAATTCATATGAAACGGCAAAACTAAACGAACGTTATGTATACTAGGGCTTACAATCAAATTAGGAAAGGACAACTTAATAGCCGAAGTATCTCGTAGAATACGATAATGAAGGATAGCATATGGAAAACATGTACGAGGATAGTTCATCAATTATTATCCCTAACATAGAAGGCATTGACTGACAAATGAATATTTTTTTCCTAGAAACATCAGTTGTTATCAGACATTAATATATGCTAAGTTGCAGGTGCCTATCTTCTTGTTTATAAAGTTACACGTTTAATATTATTGTGGTACTGGTGATTTTATTGAAATGGAAAAATTCGAGACAAGGGCTGTGATAAAATACCTTTTTAAGATGGGTTTATCACCGCAGGAAATTTATAATGACATTCCCGGAGTGTTGAGTGATTCTACCCCGTCATATCAAGTAATTACGAATTGACGGCGGGATTTTAAATTAGAAAGGAAGTCGCGTCAACATGGATCAGGTGCTGGACCACCAAAACCTGTTGTCGCTCAAGAAATTATTGATTTGGTCCATGATATGGTCCTGAGTTATCAGAGAATTACGGTTAAATACATATGTTGCTGAGACATGAGGCTTTTCCGTTGGAAGCGTTGATACAATTTTGCACGAGGAATTGGGTCTGAAAAAGTTTGCTGAGATGGATTCCGAAAATGTTATCGCCTAATCAGAAGCGGGCCAGGTGTCTCACTGCGAGCAATTTGAGATTAATGGACACGGATTGGGATGGATTTGGAAAGATTTATAACTGTAGATGAAACCTGAGTTCATTACATTGATCTTGAGTTAAAGTGGCAGAGTATGGAATGGCGGCATCGTGGCGCCCCGCTCTCACGAAAGTTCCGTGTGACTTCATTGTCCGGAAAGATAATGGCAACAGTGTTCTGGGATTTCGAAGGAGTTCTTCTTGTTGATTATTTACCACGTGGTCACACAATAACGCGAGACTATTACACAAATTTTGTACCAAAATTTCGTGAGGCTATAAAGGAAAAAGAGAGTGGAAAATTGAAACGCGGCGTTCTGTTTCACCAAGACAACGCTCCCGCTCACAAGAGTTGTATTTCTATATCCAGACAGTGCTCTTGAAATTTTAGAACAACCCCCATATTCTCCAGATCTGGCCCCCTGTTCCCCAAATTAAAAGAACATCTTCGGGGAACTCATTTTTCGGACAATGAAGAGGTGATGGCTGTTGTGAATGAGTGGTTTGCACTGCAGGACAGGGTTTTTTTCTAAAGTCATTCAATCTCTGAATCATAGTTATACTACGTGTGTTAACCTTTTAGGGGATTATATTGAGAAATAAAGTTGTTTCCAATATCATTTCTTTCTATATCAGGGACAATAAATCATGAACCACACTTGTATTCATGGGAGATGTACCAGTAAACCTGATAAAAGAAGTATATGATTCTTGTATACTTCCAGTTATCATATCCGGATTCGAGCGCAGGATTTTTACTTTTACAGTAAAAACTATTCGCAGATTAAATATAACCCCTGCAGGTAGAATTACAAATGATGAAATTCATTAAAGAACCAAACTAACGGTTGTAGTCAAAAGAATTAATAGTCAGAACAATTAAATTGGATCAGACACGTAGCCCGTCAATTAGAAGACCAGTTGACCAAGAATTGCAATATGGATACCTCGACCAACGAAAGAGGCAGAGTACGGCCCAAAAACAGATGAACAGAAGACCTAAAAGGAGCGGCGTCAAGAAATTGAACGAAAACACTCCAAAACAATGAGAATTGGAAAACATTAAGGGAGATCCACGCCCAGAAGTAGATAGATGATAATAATTTTTTTGTATTGTATAAAAGAAAGTTGATTGTAAAGATAGCTAAAAATCACTGGCTATGCTATAGGCACGATAAAGTAATGATTTTGCAGCACTTGACTTAAAACATTGTTAAAGGGGTAAGGAAAGTAACTTAAAATAAGCTAAAATTGGTGTTTTCTATTGTTATTGTAGATAGGTTAATAGACGGCCCTAAGCCCCGGGAAAAGATATGGAAGGCAACATAATGGCTTGTCTTTGTAGAAAGTTATACATATTTAATTTTAATTTCCCTTTGGTCAAAGAAAGAAACTAATGAAAGAACGAATTCGAAATATGTTTCAAAGAATTGATGTAACTATATTTAGAAATACCAGTAATCCCTGATTTTTAAAACGTTTTTAGTTGAATTCTGGATTATAGTCCCCATAGAATAATAAATAGTAGAAAATTCTCACTTGGAAATTTGAAGTCCAATAAAAAATCAGATTGCGCCTCTTTTGATTTTCATATAATACCCTAATAATAATCTTACTAAAAGGGCGTATAGCTTGCCTCAGCCTGTATAACACGTAATACATAAAGTAGTTAAATTGGTTTATAATGTAATGCAACATTATTAAGTATGCTTATAATAATCAAAATTGTGGAATTCTGAAATCTCATCAACTATTGTTATAAGGGTCATGCAAAATGATTTCCTATTACCATAAGAATAGCTGTTTGTACTGCAACGCTTTCTTTTAGTATACTTTGTACTGATATAATGTACACATTTACAAAGTTATTTGGAATGGGCATCTTCGACAAGAAGATGTTAACATTCTAAGTAGGTGTTTCTACCAATTGCTAAAAGTAGGTTTCAAAACATGATAATGAATATTATATAAATCTGCGTTTCGCAAATTTGCTTATATTTAAGATTAAGAATCAAGGATATGTATAATTTTCTAAAATTTATGGATCTACAAAATTTCGTAAACTGGCAATAGATCGGATTATTGATCGCAATAATATAGTATAGACTTATAGAATATAGTGCCAGGTGTGGATAAAAAAAAACTTAAAGCAAGATCAAAATTTTAAAAGTTAAATTTCGGATAACACCTGTTATACAGAGCGATCGCAAATTATTGAAGAGCACATAACTCTGATTTAGTCCAATTATTACCAACAAAACGTTTTGTTGTGTAATTCTAGCCTAACATTCTCTTCACAATAGAACAGGATACCTGCATTTTGGAAGCCTACATTTAATTTGGAGAACGTGATCAAAATGGAGTCCTATCTTTCTTGTTTCAATCAGTTCCAAGAGCAAAAATTTCAGCAATGATATCAGTTTAGATGCATTTTTTAGCGATGAATCATGGTTCCATCTTAGTGGCTACTAATGCTTATACATATGTATTAGTAAACCTCATTAAATCCCCTTAAAATTGGGATTTGAATTACGATGAAAATAATTGATCCAATATTTTAAGAGAACATCACTGCCAACAATTACCAACGACCCTTTGTCGATCAACTCCACGGCGATTAAATTCAGCTTGGGGTTTTCCAGCAAAATGATACAACAGATCATATAGCAGCTGCAACGTTGCATTTTCTAAGGGAATTTTTGATGACAGAGATCGTTACCCACCGCGACCGCCTAAGTCAAAGTTTACCGATTACTTTATATTTGTACAATTTAAACATCGTTTACATACAATTGAGGAGTACAGGTCATAGTGAATGCCGTGAATGAAACCATATCAAGATAGTTGGTAGTTATTTATGAAAATATTAAGCGCGGGGTCAATAGTTGTTTAGATATGGGGGAAGGGGGTGGCATTTCGAACAACTATTGTAAGCAACAATCTAACAAAATGATTTTAGTCTTATTCATTTAAACTGTGATGTTAAAGTAAGCAAATATTTTATGCAAACACCTGATGAATCATTCGCGTTCTTAAGGCGCGTTCTCACGATTCGATTTTAGTTGATCAACTTTAGTGGATCAACTAAAATCGAATGAAAATTGCTGTGAGAACATACATTTCAACTTTTGTCGGTCAACTTAAGTTGATTCCACAAAAGATTGACCCATTCAAACTTTATCGTTCAAGTTATGAGTCAACCACTATCTTTTAGACGAGTTGAAACGCATTTGAAGCGTGTGAACATTATCAGTCTAGTTGAATCATTCGATTGTGTTGCATTCTGGAGTCTGCTTGCTGTTTTACGAGATATTATAGTTTTATTATAAAATGGGTTTAAAGTGGTCGGAAAGTACTATGTTCAAATTTATTGAACTTCGTCATAATCATGACTGTCTTTGGAACCATAGACTGGACAGTTATAAAAATAGAGATGCTAGAGAAAATGCATTACGGGTTATGGCGCGGGAAATGGAAATAGACAGCCTTAATGTTCCATAATTCTTGAATCAGTAAATTAGTAATAACTTGCACACCTACACGGACGATTTCTCTAGTTGGCGCCATTTTATTTCACTAGTCGATTCAATTTTTACGCTTGAAATGTACGATGCGTGTGAACCAAAAACTTGACCGATTTTAGTTGATCCACTAAAGTTGATCAACTAAAATCGAATCATGAGAACGCGCCTTTACGATTCGATTTTAGTTGATCAACTTTAGTGGATCAACTAAAATCGAATGAAAATTGCTGTGAGAACATACATTTCAACTTTTGTCGGTCAACTTAAGTTGATTCCACAAAAGATTGACCCATTCAAACTTTATCGTTCAAGTTATGAGTCAACCACTATCTTTTAGACGAGTTGAAACGCGTTTGAAGCGCGTGAACATTTATTAGTCAAGTTGAATCATTCGATTGTGTTGCATTCTGCAGTCTGCTTGCTGTTTTACGACATATTATAGTTTTATTATAAAATGAGCTTAAAGTGGTCGGAAAATACTATGTTCAAATTCATAGAACTTTATCATAATCATGACTGTCTTGGAACCATAGACTGGACAGTTATAAAAATAGAGATGCTAGAGAAAATGGATTACGTGTTATGGCGCGGGAAATGGAAATAGACGGCCTTAATGTTCCATAATTCTTGAATCAGTAAATTAGTAATAACTTGCACACCTACACGGACGATTTCTCTAGTTGGCGCCATTTTATTTCACTATAATACTATATACATACGTCTGGTGTCCTCTCCATGTTCTTGTGTAAAGTGTAGCTGTCTTCTTCTGATGAACTACCGGAGATATCATTGCCAAAATCGGGTAGGTTCCACAACCTCTTGTCAATACTACGACAGAAAAGAAAAGGTCGCGTTAAATACGGCAAACTTAAAATACTAATAATTATACAAGGGTGGTTCATCATTTATTGTCCCTGATGTAGATGCAAATGACTTGACATCTGAAACAACTTTATGTCTCAGCATAATTCTCTAAAAGGTTATCACACTTGGTATAACGATTATGCAGAGCTTGAATGCCTCTTTGTCGTACACTGCAAACCATTTAAGTTACAGCAGCCATCACCTCTTTATCGTCTGAAAAATGTTCTTTTAATTTGGGGAACAGATGTAAATCACTGGGAACCAGTCTGGCGAATATGGGGGTTGTTCTAAAATTTCAAATCTAGCATTGTGGATAGCAGCCGTAGAAACACAGCTCTTGTGTGCGCGAGTGTAGAACACAACACCGCGTTTCAATTTTCAACGCCTGTTTTGCTTTATAGCCTCACGATCTTTTGATATAGTTTTGCGTAATAGCCTCCCGTTATTGTGTGACCACGTGATAAATAATCAACAAGAAGAACTCCCACACAATTCCAAAACACTGTTGCCGTTATCTTTCTGACCGATGACTACACGGAACTTTCGTGGGTGCGAGGAACCACGATGCCGCCATTCAATACTCTGCCTTTTTGACTCTGGATAAAAGTGATAAACCCAGGTTTCATATACAATCACAAATCTTTCCAAAAATTCATCCAAATCCGTGTCCATTAAGACTTTTTTCAGACCCAATTCCTCGTGCAAAATTTTCTCAACGTTTCCTAATTTGACATCCTGGCACCAATTCATAGATAATTATCTGATATGACGGGGTAGAATCACCCAAAACTTCGGACATGTCATCATACATTTCCTGCGGTGATAAACCCTTCTTAAAAAGACATTTTATCACAGCCCTTGTCAAATTTTGCCATTTCAACAAAATCACCAACGCCACAGTAATATTAAATGTATAACTTTATAAAGAAGAATACGGGGCACCTGCAACTTGGCACATATTAATGTCAGTAACTGAAATTTCTAGGAAAAAAATATTCATTTGTCGGTCAATGCCTTCTATGTTAGGGACAATAATTGATGAACCATCCTCGTAGTACTGTATTAAGTCTGTATCCACTTCATGTAACTGTAAATCCTAAATGTAATTTCATCATCTGACATCTCTGACTTTAAAACAATTGATATCAAATCTGTAAAATAGTATGTATGACTTTGTACTGGATTTATTATTATTGGAAGTTTTACAGACCATCGCTTTAAGTAGATGTGGTGTGAGGCAAGGCTTAGATGGCTTGCGCTATGCACAACATGTTTGACCTGCCTAGTGTATCATGTATGTGTGAGTGTCTATATAACCTTGTTACTCCTCTAATGCGACCGTAACATGAGGAGTGCCATTACTCTGATCCCCAATGGCAAATGCAGACGGGGGCCAGTACAGACACACAGGGACTTACAAAAATGTCTTATCCCAAATGAGATTCGAACCTGGAAGCTTGTGGATTATTAAATTCAAAGCCCGACTTTCTTACCGTTGAGCCATCGCAGCCCTTTATACTGGATTTACAGAGTTGCTTGCTTAACAATGAGCTTGCGGTGACTTTAACAGAATTGTGTACAGCCAAACGCGGGTATTTAACTTGCACTTACTCTATGGTAAATACATTTTCTATGTAGGTTGGTTGTCGAAAACAAAACATGGATGTTTAATTAAATCATAAAATTTAATATAACCTTCGCTAAAATTATTTACGAGATTTCAACATACAGTTCAGTTATTACAGTTACTGCTAACTATAGAATATAAAATATTTATTTCTGAACGCAGGAAATACGATCTTCGTATAATTTTCTTTAAGTCTTTCGAACTTGGTGAGAGTAAGCGTTTGTAGTGCTTAACCGTCTTAAGGTGTCATGTATCGATACATTGAAGTTTTTGTGACATGCCTAAGTTTGTAATAAGTCGACAGGGTACACTAACAAAAATGCACATTGAGCATACCATAGTGTTTTCTTCACATTAGAACATGTTTGTAGAAGAAATTAAGGCAGATATTAAAAATAAATTCGGAGAGACTTAAAAGATTAGGTTATATTTGCACAATATACAACTGCTCGGTGCGTAAATGTAGTAATTATAGTACTGATCTATGCGTTGATAACTATTAAATAGTTGTAGGAAATCTTATAAACTGTATGGTGTAAGTAATAACGTTCACTTTGTTTTCCACAGTCGGCCTATATCTAATATTTTGTGGATCATATTGTATAATCTATATATGTTTATCAACGTTTTAAGGTTCCACAAGATCACAATATCTTAATGCTCCAGGTTTATTCGTAATAGTCAAATACATAGACACTTAGCTATGCCAACCATCTAAAAATACATTCAACAATATACAAACAATTCATCAATACTACTGTACTGCCAGAGGTATTCGTTGAGATGATCTCCCTCGGTGATTTAAGTGAAGCAAGTTAAATAACAATCCTAGCTAGCTAGCTATCTTGCTAAGAAAAGCATCAGTGCTGAACTAGCTTAAATAAAATCTAAAAATAAATCACAGTATCGACACACTATAAACATTGGAGAATGCACCCTTATATTTTGAAACTTCTATTGTCAAAATAGCTTCTTCAGTACCACACCAAACTTCTATTTTTAAACAAAGATACCGTCAAAACTTTAACATTTTCGGTCGTTGAGACTCGTAAGGGTAATAGAAGTACCCGCTGACCTAAAATAATATACCCGCATGGGGTTAAAAGAAAACGAAACAACGGTTTATGTTGAAGATGAGCACAGTAAAAATAGGAATTAAAGAAAACGGCCTTACCTTTAAAGTTATTGTTGATATTTCACCTGTGATAATATCACATGTTATATTTAATACATCGATTACGATAAAGTCAAATTTACCAGTTTCCTAAGAATGTGTGAAACGATAAGAACAATTGGGAACATAGAAAAAATGCGCAAATCCAGTTCTACAATACTTATACTTGGAGCTGTATCGATACTGTTGTAAATGGCTGTGAAGGAAGCATAAATTATGAAACCAAGCGATGTGTATCATTCGTATCCAAGATCAAGCGCTGCAGCCGAATAGATTGAACAACAAATGATACCGCAAGCGAAAAACTACAAGTAACAGCTGCATATGCAGGAATTTAACAACCAAGAATGACTGGGAAGAACATATGGAAAGAATGACCGGAGATTAAATCCCAAAACAGACGCTGAAATATAATAGCCTGACGGGTAAAACAGACGTAGGGGGCGGAAAATAATCCAGAAGATAAAAGAGAACTTTTGTCTTGACTGTGAAAGTACTCTTAGTCCATTACACCCATAAGTCAAATGGAACCAGTTACTCCAATTTTATTAATGATGGTGCCATCATTACTACAAATGGTTTATCATTTGATTATTTATATACGCATGTATGTAATTACACAAACGAAATTCAAATAAAATTATTAGCCTTACATTTATCACCTTTAAATCGCGATTGTATTGTAATTGGCTGACGAGATGTAATGAGACAGGAATTCGACACACCCTTGAGAAAATTCATCAACATATAACTAAAACTTTAATGCTTATGTTTAGCCACCCTGTAACGGGCCCAAAATGTTGTCCAGTGAATAATTTGGTTTTAATTACCAAGTCCACAAAGTAACAACATTTTGAAGATAAGGGCTTCAATAACATACATCTGTAACCATCGTGACGTAAAATGTTCTGGAACGAGCGTCCCTTTCTCCCGCCGAGAGGGGAGCGCGCATGACGGAAGTGGAAAAAGTGTTTCCTATAAAACCGTCCGCCCAACCATTAAAATCATCTTTATTTCCTGGCTCTTGATTCCCTCAAAAGTTAGAAAATATACCGCCGTTTTCTTTAAGAATATTCTTAAAGTTTCCAGTGTTTAAAAATCCGTTCCTATAAATAACCAGAATA
>JABXWE010044720.1:0-23860 GCA_014611495.1 Limonius californicus | reverse complement strand
TATTGAGGGACCTACATATAAGCCCCACATTGAAGCGACAAAAAATTACCACGTTTGAAAAAAGGGGGATGTTGCTTGACTTGCCCCTGTAATAAAGATTATTTATTAGATTATCTAAGTTCTTTCCTTATAAAAGTTTTAAGTGATAAAGTTACATGAAATAAATAGAAAAATCTAATTTAACAAAGTACTTTCAAACGGAACAACCTTTTCACATACAAGCACTTTCTTATTTTCTTCTGGTGTTGGTAAAATTCACTAGGTAAAATTAGGATGACACTCCTGCGCCCTGTTGTTCTTGAACTACAAAACGAAAGTCCATCACTTGTTGCCTTTTTCTAAGTTCCTCGCAGAAAAACTTTGGACTGAGTATCTCGGTATTCGTATAATCGTTTCACAAGTAATTAACCCAAATATTATTTACTGCTTATTACTTCAGATGTTCAAATATACCAATAAACTCATAAATACATTGCATCTTCATATTTTCTTTTTAAATTGCTAACCCCAAACTTGCTTCACTTTTCAAGTTGTTGTTGATTCGATGTTACTTATTTATTTTAATTTATTTTAAATTAAATTCGATTGTTATTCCAGTTGCAGTTCCCGAATATAATGCGAATATCTCCCAAATAAGTAACAAGTATTAAAACCTTTTGTCCAACTTGTAGATGATTCCTAACCTTGAAATTTATTGCCGTTTTAAACGTCAAACGCAGATACAACCAAAACATGTCGAAAAAAAACAACTGAAGTCTACTGACGCTACTGAGACACTCCGCCCCATATTCTTGATTTTCGGCTAATGTACCAAATTTTATCCATTTTCACACAGTTAGGTAACAAATAACGCTGATTTGAACAGTAACACTTAGTAACATAGTTTTATTCAAACAGGATATAATAAACACACAAAACTACAACTATAATTGGCAAGTCCCCGTTGTTTTTTCTCTTTTCTTTTTATAAGAAGTCAGCATGGCAACATCGTAATATAAACAAAAATAAGTATGTTTTACAAAAAGCATGTGACTTCCTCAAGCAATGGGAAATTTTATATTTTTTACCCATTTTAGTCTACATATATCATAAACGTTTCTTGATTTTATTTTTGCACTACTTTTGGCAATTGTTTGGTTTGTTTTTATGATATTTTCACTAATATTTGCACCTTATTATAAAGTTGACAATAGAAACTTCTAAATCTAGCTTATTTTGAATTATTTGAGTAGTCCCTCAAAATGAAAATATTTGAGGAAAAATAATATTTAGTAAGTTAACCACTAAGAACGTAAAGTTTATTAAACATCTTTCCTATATGCCCTCACAAATAGAACGTTAAACAAAAACCTTTTTATCACTTCAAGAGATCGAAAAAACCAATAGCTTGACGATAGCAAACACAGATAACAGAGGCACCAATCAGCTCTATTCTGAAGAGAACCGTAAACTGTCTTTATCTCCATCAGAGATATCGGAATTCGATAGGAAGCTGTCAGGTAGCTGAACGATTTTACAGGATAATCTGAAACAATGAAGTATTTTCAAACATGCCATGTTACACCTTGCGACTGCACCGAAGGTGTCCAATGTATGTCAAGCTGCTTTATTGGACACGTTTCTTGTCATGTTCTTCGATTCTTTTAATGGTAGTAATAGAAATGTCTCAAATAAATACATTTTTGGTTGTAAAGACATTCCGCAACCGGAATCGCTTTAAAATTGTATAAATGCTAAGGATTCAGGTAAAATTCTGGTTTAAAGTTATGTCAAATTTAATAACATGCTATTCTAATTCAGAAAACTGTGTTTAATAGTCTATAGCTTTAAAAATTGCATCTAAATTTAAAAAAAATATATATTATTTTACAGGGAACACGTAAAATCTGTTAATAAATTAAAACAATGTACGTCAAATCTGGTTTCTGCAGCTACCAGAATTACCATTTTTACCCTTTCTTTTTGTTTTTCGCCATTCAAATTTTTACAAAAGGCTACTTTTTAAAATTTTGACAGTCTTAAATATGTTTTATGATATTTCGAAATGATTTACGTTAAAAAACATAGCACTTCTTCTTTGGGTGCTTCACCTCTACGAGACGTAGCGATCTTTTCTTCTATGCCTGTGTTGCACATTTTAAAGTACCACAAACACAGAGGACCTACAGATTTAAACACTTTACGGCAGAACAGAATTACTAGGCAAAATATCTCGCTGGTTTGCCATTTTCTTGCAAGCGAGAACGGCCGTTGATAATCCGATATTGCAGTACTGGGAATAGAACTCCAGATCTTCAGCGTAGAAGTCTAAGGCGCTGGCATCTAAAGCACGACCGCACTTATAAACTAATTTTATTTACGAATTTATGTAAAAAGGTTTGTCACTATAAGGAGTCTGCGAAACCATTGCGTTAATTGTTGTTGAATATGATACTTCGACCATTTTCTAAATTTCTTCTTAATCCCGCAATATATAAGAAAAACAGAGATTATATGGTTCTAAAAGAATTACAATTTCAATATCCTGATCCTGATCCTGTGGGCTACTCTCCATGCTCGTGTGTGGAAATGTAACACAAACACTTCACGAAACGCTGAAATTGTGTAGGTTGAGGAAAGTGTATTCGTAGGTGCACGAATGTAAATTTTTTAAAAGGTAAATTTTCTAAAATTATATTTAACATAATTTTTGCGAATATATTAGTAGTAGATAAATTACTGATATTTCCTACTGTTTACTGTATTTTTATTAGGGTTCCCAAAAGATTGACAAACTAGCTTTCAAAAAGCTAACATGAAACCTACATGTCACACACCAAGAAGGAAATTGTACTTTTCGCACACAGAACAGACATTTTTTACTGATTGCACTTTGATGTAATGTCATGATGGAGTCATAAAGGGCCACGGCAGCGTGCTGCAACCCGCCACAAACAATTCTCTATTCCGGTTGGCATCCGCGGGGTTTTAATGTGAAAAACTTTTCGTGGAATTTCTGTCATTTGGATTCGAAATGAAATTGTAGGTCATCTGTGTTTCTACCTCAGCGCTGGGGAGACACACGTGGCAGAGAAGAAGCCGGTGTCCAGCAGTGGGACGGAAAGACCGCTAATAAACAATTAAGTTATACGAAACACAGTCCAAAAATTGTTATTTTAAATCCGGAGTTTCACATTTGATTCAAAGATATCTGAAAGATCCACAAAATGCCCAATTAATGTACATATACAAAACGAAATTAGTCGACAAGCCCAATGAAGGCGATACTGATCATAGAATTCAATCCTGTTAAAATTAATAGACATAATAATAATCTACAATCAGCACTACAGATTGTATTATCAAATGAAGTCAACATTTGTTGGCACGTATGAACACATACAAATTACAACAATGCTTAGCTCAAAATCTGTGTTATATTTATATGTAAACGTCCAAAAAAAACAACGTTTGGGTGGGAATTATGAGGGACAGAATTTTCAGACTCTTAAAATATTCAGTGGAAATAGAGGTTAGAAATTCTTAGAAAACAATTTCATTCCTGCACTTACAGTGTTATTGGTAAATAAAGGCGATTCTGACCTACCTAACAACCTTTATGATATAAATAAGACGGAGTAAACATTACGTGAGTCATTACCTACAAGATACTGTTTACAGGACAGTTTTCGTAGTAAATAGAATGGTAGATAAGCAAAAAAACTTCGCAAATATTAATAAAAAATAAGGGGTCTTGATCTAAAAGTATTGATTCTTGTCCTTTTCTGCAAGCTTTCATAAATATTTAGCAAGTAATTAGCCAAACCCTGCACCACTTAACCATCAACAGAATAGATATACACAATTGCAAATTTTTGTAAACCAATCTCTAATAGAGAAAATATAATATGTTAATAGAAACACCGAAGAAAGTGATTCCGATATAGGGCAAAATATTAGATATCCCTAATATAAAATATATTATTCAATATCAATGTTCGTTCCACAGTGAATGAAAATAGAAAATATCCGGCAATATGCGCATGCGCTGGACCTTGGAATCAATCAGTCCTAAATGTGAGTGTGCGAACTTCATCTAAAGATCATAGAAATTGTGGAAAGAAAACTAAGAAATGTCCATCTAAAAAGCAAGTTTTTTGTGCCACCATTGAATACTCTTCAGATATGGTTCTGATATTTCCGGTTTGATAGTCCACAGCATACCGGTTGCAGGTCCACCCAGATGTCGATTGCTTGTTCTGTGTTTCCGGTAACTTTATTTTAAGAAAAATCATATATATATATATATTGCTATGTTACATAGGGCTCTAATGGGGATAATTTAACTTATTTCTAAATTTAGTAAAGCTATATTTTGCTACACTGTGCAAAAATAGATTGTTTAACCACATTTGGCATCGTAATGCTGTGTAAACTTGGATTCTAGGTCCTGAGGCTATTTTAATTGATCATAGTCATGTTGATAAAGATGTAGAGGATAATTTCAATATTATTTGTGCATTCTTTAGCTGAAATTATCAAAATATGAGCAAAATTGTAATCAATTTGCCAGTTACATTTTATCTTGTAATTTTATTGAACTTAAACCTTTCTTTTGAGAAAAATAATGTTCACAGTAATGTGATAGTGTATGTGAAGAAGCTAGGAGTTGATTTTGATAATAATTAGATTTAATTGTTTGAATTTATTAAAAATTAATGTAAACACATTTGTGAAGTTCTAAGTGCATTTTCGAAACTATAACAAGTGAGGTATCAAAATGTTCATTTTGATAAAAAAATTATTTATTTATTATTGTAATTTATAAATATTTGTTAAATTTTGGTTGATTTATGCTTAGCCCTGATTGGCTGATTTTGTGTGATTCGCATTCATTTTTTCATATTCCTAAAGTTGCCGGAAACACGATTAATAATTAATAATAATTAATTGTAAGCCATTATAAAAATATTTCACATCAAAAGAAATGGCGAGTTTTGAGCGGAATTATTCATTTGACTTCTAAGAAGTGGCGCTATATGAAATACCTAAAAAACCGATTTCCCATGGCATGTAAACTACTTTAACAATGCAGTCTGGTATGTGCAGTAGTTCAGCTATTTTTAACTTGTGCAGTAAAGGCCGCATCCCTTGCAAAATTGCACTGGCAGGCTTAACGTTGGACAGCTGAAATATTTCTTGGTGCACAATGCGAGTTCACTTACGCATATTGTGCGTGCCTGCACAGGTAAAGCACTTCTTTGCACCTGCTCATCTTTACAAATATGCACTTCTTCGCAAATTTTGTAAACACAGGTGCATTTTGTGTTTGCTGTTTTAAAGCGGATAACCATTTTCTTTCATTTATGCAAATTTTTCGGTACGTACAGTCTTTAAATCTTACGTTATGAATAACATTTGAAATTAAGACAATGTGAGATATGTAACCATAAATTTGCGTGTTGTAACTTAAAATACTTTCGTTGGTTACCATCGAACTGATGGTTTCATTTTAATGGGGGAACATTCAAGCAATGGATGTTTGATATACATCACATTTTGTAAATTTGAACCTAAAATGGAATACATAATACCAGTACCTATAACTTACATGGCCGTCATTCTATCTGTACACATATATAGAACTGAACGCATTTGTAAATAGATCAATCAGAATACAGCAAACTATAACTTAACTACTTTGCAGCAATTTTCCCACGTATAAAATACTTTCTTTTGTATGCGTACATATGCGAATTATAGTTAGTTGTAGAACACACATTTATTTTTGTATAAAAGGCATTAGCGGTTTACTGGCGTTTTAAGAACGTAGGAAAGAAATGGAAGAGAACAGAGGTACAATCAATTAATTTACATGTATTTACTTACAGTTTCCAAGGCTGGCAATTTTCTAGTAAACACGTTATTAACAATAGTCCCCATAGCAGGATGCCCTGCTCATATTTGAAAATAGTTCTAACAACATAATACTAATACATCATGTCTGTAAATTGTAGATTATGTTTACTGTGAATCCCATTAGCGACCGGCCTCGATGGCCTAGTGGTCAGCGCACTTGCCTACAGATCCAAGGGACACAGTTTCGATCTTGGCTGTGGTCGGTTTGATAAGAAGTAAAGCCATAGGGCTCGTGTCGCTGCGATGTGTAACACGTTAAAAATCACTACTGGGATTGCAACTACCTAGAGAGGCAAAATTCCTACATAGGGAGTATCAAAAATGCCTGGAAAACCGTGTCCTAGATCTCGCACAATCACAAAAAAACAATTTTGAATAAAAAGAAAATCTCAGAAATGGAAGATACTTTCTGACCCTCCAAATTCGGCAAAATAGTGTTGTATTGTAATTAAAATACTCTACCTACACGATTTTCTGCTATAATTTTACTTTCCAGCTGTGGGTCATTTTCAGAAAGGTTGGCACCAATGCACATTATATTATTCATTTTAAAGGTATTTTAGATCAGCTCGGCAGTTGAGTCGTTGGACGTTCCACACATACAGTCCAGAATTTTCAAAAAATACTTATGAAGGATCTTGCTATTCTAAAACGATCGTTTCGATAGTATTCGCTCTAAAATTGTTGGTTATCAAAATATACTACCACACTAGAAGCACTGGAAATGAGAAACGCAGCACAGCTAGCGCTATGGTCATAATCTTCATCTTCGAGTGCTTTATCTCTTCCGAGACGTAGCGATCCTCTCTCCTATGCCTGTGTTGGGCGTTTAGAGTGCCACAGACATAGAGGACCTACAGCTTGACGTGGGCTCCCAATTACGGGAAGTGTAAACACTTCTACTCCAGAGAAGATTTACTAGGCAGAATACCTCGCTGGTTTTCCATTGCCTTACGAGGGAAAACGGCCAGTAAAAATCCGACGTTTTGGTACTGGGAATTGAACCAAGGACCTTCAGCGTAGAAGTCTAACGCGCTAATCTCTAGCCCACCGCCGCCTCTATGGCTATAATGGAAATTCATACTCGGTATTTGATTGGAAAAAAGTAATGTACCTATCAATTGATTAATCAAATAATCAGTTAATAAAATAATCGATATAGAAATAATCTCTGCTTCGATTAATTACAGAATCAATCAATCAAATAATCTGCCCGTCTATTAATTACATAATCGAATAATTAAATACTCGACTAAATAAATAATCAAATGAACAAATAATCTGTAAGTGAATGAGCTAAATAACCGATTAATCAAATTATTAGGTCGTCCATTAATTACTTAATTGATTAACCAAATAATCGCCGAAGGTCCGATTAATCTAATATAATGCGCAATTCTACTGAATATATAATTACCAAGAATAATTCTAAAATTCCGTTGCCTATTTAGAATAAATGTAAACCAACCCCCGGAGGCTTTGATATTCTCATCAACTGTTGCTTAATCTCATGACAATCGTCCTTGCATGTCAGAGTATATAAGAAGTATACAAACTACAGAACGTATTTGTTCTATAGAGCTTACTTGAATTCTTAGTATAAAATGAATTTTCTTGTAGTTGTTAGGGCGATTGTCTTAACAAATACCATATGATAATATTGTACCTAGGATATTTTGCACAAATGTATTCCCAATTAAAGACGATAGCGGGCTAGAGGGTTGGCGCGTTAGATTTCTACGCTGAAGGTCTTGGGTTCAATTCCCAGTACCGGAACATCGGATTTTTAACGGCCGTTCTTCCTCGCAAGGCAATAGCAAACCAGTGAGGTATTCTGCCTAGTAATTCTTCTCTAGAGTAGAAGTGTTCACACTTCTCGCGCAACACAGGCGTAGGAGACGCTATGTCTCGTAAGAGATAAAGCACTCTAAGAAGAAGTAGGCTAGACGCTAGAGGTTAGACTTCTACGCTGAAGGTCCTAGGTTAAATGCCTAATACCGAAACATCGGATTTTTAACAGCCGTTCTCCTTCTTCCTTCGCAAGGCAATGGCAAACCAGCGAAGTATTCTGCCTAGTAAATGTTCTCTAGAGTAGAAGTGTTTACACGTCTAGTGGTTCGGAGCCAACGTTAAGCTGTAGGTCCTTTGTGTGTGTGGCAATTCAAACGCACAATAGAGGCATAGGAGAAAAGAGGAGTCTCCTAAGAGATAGAGCACTCAAATAAGAAAGAGATCCCAAATTTGGGTATTGCTATGGTGCTTTCAGTGGTAAAGCTTTTTCTGCTCTATTTGCTTCTTCAACGAAAAATTGTAAAGTGATAGCACCATACGGTTGCCATTTAATTTCAGGTGGTATGTAAGTTTTATTAATTACCATCTACTGCTTGTCTGGTAAAAACAAAACAGCAACATTCATGCTACAGTCAAATAGCAAAAAATATATGGTATAGTAGTTGTCAGCAACATTTTGTTAATGCGAGTAATCGAATAATCGATTATCTATTATCGATTATCGATTGACGATTATCGATAAGAAATAATCGATTATCGATTACTATACCAGTTTACACGAGTTCGAAATAATTTCTTCATATTTACTACAGTATGTTTTGTTGGCCATTATAAGGTTCTACCAAATCACAATATTCACATCTTATGAAAACACTGCACTATTTGTAAAAGTCGCTCAAACGTTTCTGTATTTGGATAAAGATCCAGAATTAAGCGCAAGCCTAATGTTGACTTTTAAGCAAATACTATTCACTAAGACAAGTATAAGCAATGGCTGCTTCTGGCATTATACAGTGGTAGTACCACCGTTGTAGTCCATTGTTCGGGGGGTCTAGATAATTTGAAGCTTATTTGTTATGGTAGTGCCAGTGCTCCTTGGCTCCTTACTGCGAGCCGCCAGTGGGTATAAACCAATTTGCTTCCAGTTTAAGACTAATTTTGAAATTTAAACTCGTTCCATTTACTACTTAACTGTTCACGTCTTCCAACATCAGGAATAACATGTATTGTAGGAAATCCATGTAACATTGTAGAGTTAAATTTTTATAGAAGAAGTGTGGTCAAACAATTTGATCACCTACTATTCCACATTAAGCCTTTGCAGAAAGAGCTCTCTGGAAATGGGTGTCACGTATCTAGTTGGAATTCTCTTGTGCATAATAGTGCGAGTTATGTTTATCCGTCTTAAGGATGGAATGCATCTGCTTTCAGAATGTTTCTAACTGATATTCTACTAAAGACCCACATTTCTGCTTAAAGCCCTTTAACTTACATAGAGATTCTCATTTACTGCCTCTAACACTGCTAGGTAATTTTCCATGTTCGCAATCATTCGAGTTTACATCTTTTGGAATTAACAAATTTACCTAAAGAAGCTCAAAGAGTCTACATATTTTTGCAAAGGATGTGCTTCTAGTTGGATAGGGCCTGATTATGATTGGTGGCGTGGACGGTGCTGGAGGGCAGGGGAGAGGGAGCGAGGCAGATGCCGGCGGGAGGGAGGACGCTGGATGTCTGGCTGTCGGCGGCAGAGGGGAGGGTTAAAGATGCGAGGGAGGTCAAATCCAGAGTTGATCTTCCAAGTCAGTGGTAGGGTAGTGGTGGTCAGTGCGGCGAGAGTTAGGTGGTTGGATGGTCATTGGGACACGGGGAGGGGAGCGGTCTGTTACCTTGGAACAATGGCCAGATGGGAGCTGCGAGCGGGGTGAAGCTTTGATACCGCGGTTTCCTGGGGTCGGGGGCATGATCGGATAGCGGAACGTGTAAATGGGTTTGGGAGTGATTTTTAAGTGACTTGGAACAATACACGGATGTGAACTACGATTAATGTGAAGCTTCAGTAACCTTAGAACACTACATAGATGTGAAATGGGAGCACTGTGAACCTTCGATGCCAAAGTTTATTGGGGTTAAATGCATAATCGCATAGGGGTAGTTTTAATAAGTTTAGGACTAAATATTAAGTAGGTTCTTAGTCACTAGGAAACTAAGAGATGTGCAATCAGTAACCTTAGAACAATAGATAGATGTGAAATAAGAACGATTTGAAACTTTGATGTCAAAGTTTATTAGGGTCAAATGTATAATCACATAACGGACAGTAAAAATAAGTTTGAGAGTAACTATTAAGTAGGTTATTAGTTATTAGGAAACTAGGAAATGTGCAATCAGTAACCTTAGAAATAAGAACAATGTGAAACTTTGAAACCAAAGTTTATTAGGCTCAAACGCATAATGGCATAACGGTTTCGGCTACGTACTCAACAACTCCATTGATGCGTAATTTACTATCTACCCGGTGTTGCAGCAGCGGTGTCTTGCGGTATGCATTGCAGACATGCTAACGTTCTGCAATGCCCTACCCGATCCCATCCTATCCCGTAAATTCCTACCCACCTACTGGCATGGGGTGGGCCTGGCGTATCCAGGATCGACTCTCGAGTCAGCTCCATGTCAGATGATGATGATGATGAAGATGATAATACTATCAAAAGATATCCCAAATCATTAGCACTGTTACAATTAGATCACAGTGAAACCATGAACAGAAAATGTTAACTCTTACTTTTTGCTTGTTCTATAATTACATCAACGATGTTATTATAAAGCCGACAACATGTACTTCCCGGTATAAAAAAACTGCTTGAATATATCAATTATTACAATAAATAAACATAATAAGACACATTAATAACGTAGAAATTATTGGTAAAAATAGAAACTGCATAGAAGTGTGAAACTATTTAACATGTTCGGTAAGCTTGAGGGTAAATACTATAAAAATTAAAATTCCCAGACGTATAGCATAGTCCGCACTATAAAATATGTAAATTAATGTCTTGATTAATGCCACATTATAATTATTTTTCTGTAAACCTACTTAAAATATCTGCTATATTAGTCATAACAATGCGTAAAGAATGTATGTCACTTATTATTGCTAACATTGACTTGTCAGGTTGAAAATAATAATGCTAAAATTGTCGTGTGAACTTACATGACATTCACATTTAATACAAGTTTACTTATGCGAATGAAATAAATTATTGGTTCGAGGTGAACTCGGGGGCTACGTCCCACATTTTGTTTGGTGGTTAATATGGAAAATAATAAATTGGCTGTGTGTTAGATATTTATAAAGAATGTTTCATTGACGAAATATATCAACGGTTTCTATATTGTTCTGGTTGTACAATTCTCAGCAGGTTATCTACCGCTTTCCTAGTAGAATACTTTGTATATTGTTATATTATTTATGTGCTCACATGCGCCTCTCGTTTTGCACACTTTACTTGTTATATTTTTGCTTATCTCTGGTTGTAGTCTCAATTGTCGTTAATGTAGCACTCTGACAATTTTGTTTACTTTTTATACACATATTATAATATTCACTTAGTAGATAGTCGCAAAAGCATTTAAGGGGAGCCGACCTTCCAAAAAAAGATGAAAATAAAATGTAATTTATTACATCGATAAACAAATTCCTTTCGTTGTTTCTCTCAAAGATTAGGGCAGAAAGCGAACTGCAGCCCATGTAAAAGACCAAACGTGTAGTATAGCACAAAATAATATTGTTGGGGAGCCTGATTTCAAGAAAATTAGATGAATCTTCACAATAAGCTGGTAGGATGGTAGTTTGTAATAAATTGAGAAATGTTTACTAAACAAGTCTGCATGTTTCACAAACGAACGTTAGTTTTACTGTAAGATTGCACTACATTTGGCAAGTTTTTGAATCATCAGTTCGTATGATATTTTCGATTATTTTTCACCTTCTTGGGTATGGTGCCTATTACGCAACTTGAAAGGTCATCCATTAACATGGCTACGGTGACAATAGGAAACGCTAATTTTAGATCATTTCGAGTCACTTTAGTACCCCTTAAGGGATACATTGCCCCTGATGTATAATTGAATAATCACAACGTAATAAAAAAAATGAATTATTATTTTTCAAATAACATATAATAACAATAATAACATATAATAATAATAACAATAACAAATTATCACATTCTAGGACGGGAAACTGAATGTTATGAGATAAATTGACCATGATGTACCTACTCATATACATTTAAGAGAATAGAAAGTGGAATGAAATACTCATAAAGAACATTTTAAGATACTTTTGCCCACTAGAGTGCAAAAATAAGCCTCATACGAAATATCACTTCTTACGCGGCGAGAAGTGCATTTTAGGGGATGAATTACCTGTGGTTGTCGTTTTAACATACTTTTCCCGAGGATACAAAAAAATGCATTTGGACAAACGTTCTAACAATTACAAAGCAACATTAAAAGAACGATAAATGATCTTATCTCATTCAAGCGGCCTCCAATATTTACTGATATTTATTATAGTTTATTTTTTTAAGCCGGATATTCCTCAAACTATCTCTCCGTTTTGGCATATTTTCGAAAAAGTTATTTAAACAGTATTCCTTATAATCATATTATAACACAGCAATTGTACTTTAGATATTTTTAAGTCTAAAACAAAGTAAAGTTACATAATGTAGTTCTTTAATGTTAATTAATTAACCAACTATCGTACTATAGACTCTTGACAAATCAGTAAGCTAAGCCGAGTTGAAAGTTGTGTATTTTGTAAATATATGTAACAGCTAACAAATCACGGAAATGTTTCTTGTTATAGATCTGGTCACAGTGATGATTCTTCCGTAGAATATTGATTCAGGTCTGAGGAAAGTAGGTGGATAATAATATCAGAATACATTGTAAAAGCGAAGTCTCAAACAATAGAGGGAATTGACAATTTCCAAATACGAAAATATACATTATATAATGGCCTCACCAATATAAAGCTTCCACTAGCACGCAATTTAAAGTATAAAGAAAGTTGAGATAGAAGGACGGAATACGGAATGTATCGCTTGTATGTGTCGTTCGAAAATTTAATTCATGTGGCTTCAATTATTCTAGGCAGTTTAGGTTTATTAACTTACTCACTTAAGGTTACAATAATTGTTCCAAATTTATATCTATATCTCCATACTGAGTGTTTCTGTTGGAGATGCTGTTAAATCATAACTAAAGAAATATGCCATGACTGTCTATCAACATTGAGTAAACACAACCGAATTTCCTTTGAGTGTGTTCAAATTTAATCGGAAACTTAATTATAAATATAAGGGTATTACAATACTAAAACGACGAAAACTACTTTTCGATGTAGTCGCCCTGCCTAGCGCCATTGCCCGAAAGCTTTTTAGTACCTTCCTAATAGTCTTTGTGTTGCTTGCATATCCACAATTGAACAATTTCGATAACCTCGTTATTTCTCTGAAATTGTTTTCAGGCTAATTTTTTTTTAGTGGGCCAAACAAATAAAAATCGGACGGTACAAGATCAGGACTGTACAGTGTACACTGCATGGGGAGAAAAGTCCCAGTGAAGTTTTTTTCTATGGTTTGAATTATTCTTACAACTGTATGAAGGCTAGCATAGCCTTGGAGAAAGCAACCAGAACTTCGTCTTGGTTTCCGATTCTTCGTGATCGTTAACTGTATCGGTCAAAAGTTCGAATAAAATTCTATATTAATTGTAAGACGTTCTCCGAGAACTTCAAAAAATGCTGCCACTACTTTACCAGCTGACAAATTGGTTTTGTTTTTTTGGCTTTGAATATGTGGTGTGATACAACTGCAAGTTTTGACTCAGGGGTAAAATAATGTACTCAGGATTCATCAGTTATCACGATTGAACTTAAAATTTATCTCCTTTTCTCTCATATCGCTGCAATAAAGAAGAAGTTGTTTGCAGACAATTGCGTTCTTCGGTCAACAATACTTCCAAAACTAATTTTAAATTCTTTTTAAATTTAACGCCTGTTACCTACTTGCCTGGTTGAATAAGTACGTTAATTTTTTTTGCGATTAAGCGAAGTTGCAGCTCGTCGTATAGGTATGAGGCTCGTTTTGTACACGAATTCTCCGTTTCTAAAACATTTCGACTACTTAAACACCCGACTTTCAGAAAGACATTGATCACCGTATTGTGCCCTCAGTGTTGTAAGAATATCAGTCGAATGTACACCTACATTTGTAACAAGTTTGATTATTATGCGCTCCAATGAGCAGAACTTTCCATGCTATGGATATGTTAACAAGAATCACAGTCAACCTACAATTAATTTAATTTTCGAAATTGTCTTCAGATAGGGTTTTAATTTGAACATTCCTGTTTATATTTGAACACTCCTCGCATTATACAACAATTCATTAAGGAAAAAACTAAAAAAAGATATTACTCGGTATTATTACTGTCTATTGACATAAACTATCACAGACAAAGCGTTCAGTTAAGAGTCGATGAAGTGTCAGAATGTGGGTGAACTAAAATTACAACATAATTATTGCAAATCCCTGTGGGTTATATAAATTCGCATTAAGAGCCTTTCTTCTCGCGCTTACTTTAAGTGCTAAAAATGCGCAAACGGCGTTGAAAGAAAGTACGCATTAACACCACAATAAAATGAGCAAACAATAAATGTGTAGAAATAGTGCAACCGAACAATTTATTAATAATGCATTGACACCGCAGTCCATGTCTCCTGAGCAGTGAATCGGAACCTTGCGTGGGTACATTTTTATAATGGCACCTGTTCTGTATGATATAATGGAATACTTATGTAGGTTCCACTTCTGACCACTCGTTAAGCTCTCTTACACCTTAAGTGAAAATAATAAATATACTAGATAGTGCGGAATACCTTTCCTATTGCAAATGCTATAATCTTTATTGCCTAGAATTGTTACGTATGTAATAAATACTATTATTGTTAGTGAGGAAAGTTTGTGTGAGCATTCAACTAAAATTTCAAGAAGAAAAATTAAAACGCTTTGCATTATTTATGTTTCTTATCTATCATAAATTACTGAAAACCGTGGGCGCCAAAAGAAGACCTAACCAGGATATGGTTTTGCATGCATACATATGTATGTATTCAGATTTTCTTGCAAAAAGAATCTCGGCGCAAAGAACAACTATAAAAAACTTGTAAATATCGTTAGTGAATTGTTTTACATGTACCAGAGAACAATTCTGGAATTTCAAACACAAACATTTTAAGGCATCTGATAAGCAAATTCATATGTATTTGGCAAACTAATAAAAATATATTTTTTTATTATAAATTAAAATACAGGATCAAAATAGAAAATTATGTAGAAATACACCAAACGCAACAGAGATGATTTTGTTTGAACATGGCAATGGTAGTCTTAACAAGAAGTGAATACCAACGGGGGGCTGCGAACGAAAGATAGAGAAAAGTGTGGAACAATAACAATAGAAGTAAGTATTCTATAAGTAAAAGATTAAATAGGGATGGGTACATGTATTTGTATTTTAAGCTTCAAAATTCAAATTCATCTCATTTTCACGGATATATTAACATGTGCTTTTATATTCTAGTTATTCTACTGTCAAAAGCTGTTAAACCGTAAATGTGCCCCGATTTGCTAATCATTTTCCAATAATTAAGCGAGAAATTCGGAGTACTTGTGTATAAATTAGAGGGATTATTAGTTTATTTTAGGGCAAACAAGAGAATTCTGTATAAATCTTAATTATTGTTACCGCAGAACTTCCTGTTAGAGTTCCAACATCGTACTAATATCGAATTTTAAAAATAAAAAAGAATTTTATTGATGTTGATCCCAAAAGTTCCAAAACATGTATTTTGGTGAAAATTTCAAAAAATAGTTTAAAGGATATACCGTAAGTATCGTAATTTAAAAATAAATGCTTGGCAAAGGGCTTTTCTTGTGTTTTGAATATTTGCATGTCACAGTGTTTAAAAACCAGGTATCCGATATATCTACTAGAATTATTTTAATTAATATACAAGGTGTCTGCTAAGAGCAATCAGTTTGATATCTTGGCTATTCGAAATATTAGTGCCTCCTATATATAGGGTGTCTCATTTTTGATGTTTTTGCAGGGTATCTCGGAAACCATGACAGATATCAGAAAACTAACTAGGCAGTCTCGGGCTCTTTTTTTGAGAAAATAACAATAGCGCAAACAGATCTTTGCTATGGCGATCGGTTAGGAAGCTACAGGGTGATTGTTAAAATTTGGCTATTTCTAAAATTGTTTTTATCTCGGTTATTATTAGGTGTGCAGAATAATTTTAAATTAGTCTTTTACATAGTTTTTCCTGCAGAATCCACTGACGACCTCATTTGTTTACTACGGGTTACAGGAACGGAGCAATGGAATAAATTTGTGTTTTTTTAAATGGAACACCCTGTATATTTTGCGTAATTTTTGTACTCTTCAAATATCCTTTACGAATATATAATATACTCTATATATAATCATTATAATTAAGCTGAAAAATGACATTTTATTAACATTAAGTTTCAATTATTAATTAGGAGGCCTAGCATGCAAATAACAAAGAATGAAATATATGAGGACAATTTAAATGCAAGAACTTACTTGAGAATTCTGGAAACACATATCGTTCCTTTTATGGAAAATCTTCCTTTGAGGGAAAGGCAAAAACTATACTTTCAGCAAGATGGGGCACCATCTCACGATGGCAGAATTATTGCAGAATGCCTGGATATAAACTTTGGACTGCATTGGATTGTGAACATTGGGCCACACAGGTGGCCTGCCCGGTCAGCTGATATGACATTAGATTACTTTTTCTGGGGATTTTGTGAAAAATATATTATATTTAAATAGAAATAATACACCAGAAGAACTGCATGAAAATTTTGAAGCGGGCATTGCAACTGTAACAAAGGTTCACATCCGCAACGCAATTAAGAGCGTGAGAAAACGGTGCCAACTATGTATAAATAATAATGGACTGCAATTTGAACATTTAATGTAGTTTCATTTCATCTATTTCTTACCATTTTGAACATTAATGTTAATAAAAGATCATTTTTCAGCTTAATTATAATGATTATATATAGAGTATATTATATATTCGTAAAGAAAATTTGAAGATTAAAATAATTACGCAAAAATATACAGGGTGTTCCATTTAAAAAAACACAAATTTATTCCATTGCTCCGTTCCTGTAACCCATAGTAAACAAGTGAGGACGCCAATGGATTCTGCAGGAAAAACTATGTAAAAGACAAATTTAAAATTATTCTGCACACCTAATAATAACCGAGATAAAAACAATTTTAAAAATAGCCAAATTTTAACAATCACTCTGTAGCTCCCTAACCCATCGCCATAGCAAAGATCTGTTTGCGCTATTGTTATTTTCTCAAAAAAAGAGCCCGAGACTGCTTAGTTAGTTTTTTGATATCTGTCATCGTTTCCGAGATACCCTGCAAAAACATCAAAAATGAGACACCATGTACAGGAAGCCACTATTTACCATTTGCTTCTCTCTCTGTCTCCCTCTTTTCATAATTTTTTGTTTGTTATTATTTTATACAATGCTCCTACTTTTCTTTTTTAAACTGTAGCTTCTTACATTTTTATTTACTGCAATTCTTCTTTTATTGTCACTCATGTTTGATTTTCCTTTCCATTGCATTATCAATAAGTAGTGCTCACTTCCACCTTCGAGTTTTCCTCTCTTACGTCTAGTACTGGTCGCTGTTTGTTTTGAAACAGGTACGAAAATAGCTGTTTCATGTAAACAGGGGAACTGCTTTGTAGAAATTGTTTAAAATAATTACACATTTAAAAAGAACATCTTTAATATTACGTGTTAGGTTACTGATGTAATTCCTAAAACTTACAATTATATTTCGTCCAAAATCAAATAAATGATCAAGAGCTGCAAACCTACTAATTAATACACAAGAGTTATGTTGACAATAATTGGCTAGCGAAGCAAAATGATTCAACCTTCGTAAAACTTGACGCCTTAGTAGTTGTGATTAAGGCGCGTAAGTGGATAACGGAAACTCAATAAAAATATATATTTAGTGAACAATGACGCGTTTTCTAGTGCATAACACCTTCGCGTTTTTATTTAAAAATTATTCTATTACCAAAAAGTACCTATAAACAAAGTAGAAAGGAAAAAAATATATCTTCTCAG
Source organism: Limonius californicus (assembly GCA_014611495.1). Classification (NCBI taxonomy): domain Eukaryota; kingdom Metazoa; phylum Arthropoda; class Insecta; order Coleoptera; family Elateridae; genus Limonius; species Limonius californicus. Next base: position 5,897 of record JABXWE010044720.1, on the reverse strand, counting down.
CGGCAAATTTGGTACATAGTGATGGAAATTATACAACAAAGACAACTAAATTCCTTGCTATACGAAAAACATATGTTGAGCAACGGTTCCATGTTGTAGGTACTTTGACAAGACTGCCAATCAGGCGAAACGATTTAGAAGAAGCCCTACAACCTATTAGTTTACATATTAGTAGAACTGTACAACAAAATTAATTTTATGATCCTGGAAAAATACCCAAGAAACATATACAAAAGGTCAAACGGAAAAGCCTGCGATCAGGAAAGGCTAATAAGCTTAACTAAACAATTGATTAAAAGAAAAGTGAGAATTGATGTTAAACAATGTAACGAAAAAGTTGCCGAGAAAGTGAGTAAAGGTAACATACGAGTAGGACCGCAAATATTCACGACAAAGAAACTAAGGAAGAAGATATATATAATAAGCATAACAAATAATACAGGAAAAGTAATAAACGAAAGACAGAAATTCTAAGAACAACAGAAACATTTTACCGAAACTTATATTCACCAAAAAACTAGAGATACTACCAGAGTAATTAGAATATTAGCATAACAAAAACTGAAAATATCCCACCTGTTTGTAAATATGAAGTATGCTATTGGTAGATTTCTAGAAGAGAGTTGAAGGTTAGGCAACAATCAATGCAATCAGAAGATGCCGAATTGATCATAGATACGTACTTTTAATCAATGACATATACAAAAATAAGTAAGCCATTATTCAGACACTAGAAAACACTATCGCTATCCTAGTCAGCAGAAGTAGCAGGCAAGGAGATACAATCTCTCCTAAATATTATTTATGAACAGTTTGGATGGCGCATTTAGGACCTTAAACTGGCAAAAAGTGGGTATATGCATAAAAGGCAAATATTTCTTGAACCTACGTTTCGCTCACAACATTGAAATGGTAGCAAATTACATAACCTCACCGGAGGTCAAAGAACATGACTCGCCCAAAGCTAGCCTCGGACAGGACGGATCTTCTGATGACGAAATCGGCAAACGAAAAAAGCATAAGATTGCAAAGACAATAAGCTCATAAGGTAAGAGAAAATCAGCACCACCATTTGAATTTGGGATAGTTGAGTGACTATGGAATTTAGGGATATCATGTGCAAATAGTTATATGGTTGCCAAAATGTTAACCATCTATTTCTGCTTAATAACCAGAACAATATAAAATCGGCGTAAAGGATGGTTTCATTTTGTGTTGTATTAAACACTAAAATAACCGATATTAATAATATTACATGGTAATCTATAAATGGAAATAAGCCTCAGCATAACTGATTTGCTAACTATATGGCTAAATATGGGCAAATAATGTGTGCCATAAATATTTTATCACCAGCATAATTTCAGGATTCTTCTAAAATCCGTATAGTGCGGTGATATAAGTACAGAGATTCTAATATTTACATTTTTCAAATTAATGTATTGTAAAAATTAAATTGTTTATGTTTGGAACTGTTTCCATGCCGTATGTTCCCCTTAATTAATGATGTCACTCTTTAAGCAAATGCAACGTGAGATTGTAATAAATCTAAATGTATTATGAAGAGGAGATATAAATCATCCATTGCTACGACGATGTTTATGCCGTTCTGTTTGGCATTGGGGTGAAATACTGAAGAAGTATTTCTACAAATTTACAATTTTACATTTAAACGAGTTTTCCTAGCACATTGTCCAATTAGTTCTTTTAGGAGATATGCTATTTACATTTACTGTTCATAGAATAAGTAAATGAATTATCTATACCCCATCATATCATCGTCAGTTTTGCCATGTAAAACTTACATTTATATAACTGTAATTGTTAACATCTTATAATCGTAAATTAAAGGCACTTTTAGGTAGCTTATATGAACACCAGGTATGTTTTATAAGGGACGTCGGTGGGGCAATACAAAATTGCGCTGTCAGTCGAGGTCACAGTGAAATGCAGTCGGATTGGCCGCGTGGTCGAACCTCGGCTGAGGCGACCGTATTTCCACTTAGATATGTTTAGGGCTCCCTCGGGGGAGGCCATAACCCCTAGACGGCGCGTCCCCAGGTGGCAGATAGGGGAATGCCTCCCAGATATGGGTGGTAGGAGGGAAATCAAACGCCTCCCGCGGGCCAACAGGCAACAAGCAGCGTCTGACCCAGAGTGGGCGGCTGCAAACAGAGTCTGTAATCCATGTAAGGAGCGGCTGCTTAATAGACTCGCCAACTCGCACGGCAAGCGTGGCGTTTTAATTGCCGTTTTCCCATTGAACTTATGACATGTCAAATTCTAAAACAGCACTATTCTAGGTGAGTAGGATAATCCGTCCAGAATCTGACACCGAAAACTCGGTCAGCCTCACTGATTCTGGGGGGGGGGGCAAATAATGTCCGAACATTATCATCAGATAACAAAATGCTGGAGCTAGAAGAAGAACCAGCAAAAATTAGCTGGGACGTTGTCGGACTATGTGAAATTCGCCAGAAAGGCGAAGGTTGGACAACTCTTAAATCAGGTCACACACTATATCATGTAGGAGAAAAAGACAAACATTTAGGAGGAATCGGTTTCATGATTAACAAAAAACATACAGAAAATGTTACATATATTAAAAGTTTATCCACAAGGGTTGCTTACTTAGTTCTGAAACTAAGCAAACGATACAGCTTGGGAGTCATGCAAGTCTATGCACCTACAGCAGCAAACCCTGATGAAGAAATAAATATACTATATAGCGACTTACAAAAGGCTATGGAAGAGACACGCACGCTTTTTACCGTAATAATCGGAGATTTCAATGACAAAATTGGTACCAAATCAGATGATGCTGAACTATCCTTAGGAAACTTTGGAAGTGGTTTGAGAAATGAACGTGGAGAAATGTGATTAAATTTCCTTTTCACAAACAGCCTATATCTAATGAACAGCTTTTACTATAAGAAACCAAGCCAACGATGGACATGGATAAGTCCTGACGGTAACCGTAAAAATGAGATAGATTTCGTCATAACAAATAAAAGAGCCATTGTAACAGACGTGGCAGTCCTAAATCAGTTCAATGTAGGAAGTGGTCATGGTATGGTAACAGCCTCAGTGAAAATTAATATCGGCAAGGAAAGATACAGATTAACAAAGCATAAAGCTAAACCATTTTGGCAGAAACCAATTAACCCCGAAGAATACCAAGAAGAAATTGACAAAAACATAACAAAAAATATGGTCTTGCAAAACGCTGAAGACTTAAACAAACGAATTACAGAGGCCATTCTTGAAGCAACAAACAAATGCTGCAAAAACCAAAAAAGAGACCAAAAACTAAGCCAACGAGACAATTAATGATTACAAGGAAAACATTAATTAAACAAGAAAATATAGATATACAGGAAATAAGAAAGTTAAACCAGGCGATATCAAAAAATATAAGGAAAGATTTAAGAAATTGTAACAACGAACAAGTTAAAAAACAATAGAAGGAAACGAGAGTTTAAAAGTTTTAAGGAGACAGCTGAGACCTGGCAGAAAGGAAATACTAAAACTTAGAAATAAGGAAGGGGAAATAACGACGAACAGAGAAAAACTACTTGAAATTGTAAGAGAATTCTACACAGAGCTATACCGAAGCAAAGTAAAACTTGAAAAGGAACCCGAAGAGATAAAGAAGGATAGTGGAATAATAAAGCAGGGCTTTGAGGAAATGCCAGAAATCAACATTGACTAAATACGAAATTGTATTAAAGAAATGAAAAATAACAAAACCCCAGGAGAAGACCAAATAGTGATAGAAGCAACAACAATTGGAGGATACGTTCTTCTACATAAAATAAAAGACCTTTTTAACTTATGCTAGGATAACTGCTCTATACCTACTGAACGGAGTAAAATATCAATGTTCTTAATCCATAAAAAAGGGGATCCGGCAGATATAGGAAACTATAAGCCGATTAGCTTACTATCTCAACTATATAAATTATTTAACAAAATCCTTCACAAGCGCCTCGAATAAGATTAGACTTTTATCAAACAGTTGACCAAGCAGGATTTCGAACAGGGTTTGGCACAAACGACCATGTACTTACCTAAAAACTACTTATCGAGAAGGGACCTGGACACTTCGCCCAAAGTCCATATCGCCCAACGCTATATTATGCCCACAACGCCCAAAATTACTAGAGGGACACAACGCCCAACGCGACCACATTGCCCAATTCTGAATAGGACCACAACGCCCAAAATGTCCACAACGCCCAAAGTTAGGACAGGGACAAAATGCCCAACGTGACCACATCGCCCACTTTTAAATAACCGTAAATTTTCCTTCGGCTAAGCTCGGCCCCTTGCCTATTTACTTTAGTGTATGTACTGATCTACTAATATTTAACATATGTGGGGAACATAACATCCAACGTGACCACATCGCCCAATTCCAAACTCTCCACAATGCCCACAACGCCCAAGTTAAGACAGGGACAGAACGCCCAACGTGACCACATCGCCCAATTCCAAACTCTGCACAATGCCCACAACGCCCAAAGTTAAGACAGGGACAGAACGCCCAACGTGACCACATCGCCCAATACCAAACTCTCCACAATGCCCACAACGCCCAAAGTTAAGACAGGGACAGAACGCCCAACGTGACCACATCGCCCAATTCCAAACTCTCCACAATGCCCACAACGCCCAAAGTTAGGACAGGGACAGAACGCCCAACGTGACCACATCGCCCAATCTGAACTTACCGTTGTAGAATCATCGTCCAACTACAAAAGTAGTAGATACAGGTTATATTATTAAGATCTGTATGACATTTTGCATGTACAGGATCGTCACATGAAAATGATAAATTCTACTGTAACAAGTGTAACACTGTTATTTTTGAAGATATCGGAATATTAACAGATGCTTTATGGACTAACTTTTAACAAGGAATTCATTACTTTTATCAAAAAAAAAAATCGACCATCGCATTACAGAGATATAGCTATCAACTTTGTTGTTTTTTATGAAACAACTTACCTATATATTATTGTATATTCTGATTCTTAATTTTTTCTTGCTTTCATCTACATAAACATATAAGCTATATATCTGTAATGCGAAGCTCGATTGTTACCTATTTTGAATCTAACATTGTCTTGTGATGACCCTGTACATATACTGTGTCCTGGAATGTTCTTAACCATAAGGTGCTTTATTAAAAAAATTCACTTTGTTTGATACCATGGTTGGTTATAATTACCTAGTTTTGAATTTTTAACAAGGAATTTTTTGGCGAAAAGGAAAATGTATACCTAATAGTTATTAACACTTTATTTGAGAGAAAGTGATACGAAATGCTTTTTTCCTTATTATTTATTTTTTTATTTTAAGTTTTTTTACAATATAAGATACAATTTATTTAATTTTAGTAACTAATTTTAGGTGCTAACAACACGCATATATTGTTCGATTCTAACCCTACAAAGCGGACATATAGAATAATTAACGGCGACCCCGTCGTCAATATCCGGTGGTTCGTTTGCAATGTCACGGGCTTGCCATTCCCCGGAGCATTCGTCACATAAACCAAAATGGGCACATGGTAGAAGTACCGTTGTAGGAATTTTGGTTTTGCAAATTATGCAGATCGGAGTATCCGATCGCCCCGTATCTACCCGTTCTCTTTCTTCACCTTCACCTTCCCCTTCTCTATTTTCTTCCTCCTCATCCTCGTCGTTTTCTAGACCGGCATCTACAATAGAATTAAAACATAAAATTTAGTTAGTACCTATGTTTGAAATTTGTTATTACTGGGAATACGCATTGGTGCATAGGCCAAATTTAAACCTTATTGAGATAGGATAATATAAGAAAAAACTTACACGTTACCCGAAATTCTTCGGGAATGTCACCTGCCAACGTTT